>JBCNJP010014104.1:0-11415 GCA_039602395.1 Deinandra increscens subsp. villosa | reverse complement strand
TTCTAATATGTGTTCTAAGGGCACACATAAGATGATAAGATATAATAAATACATCTTCAAAATTAAAAAATACATTTTTTTAAAAAATCTTTGTACATTTTTCATTTTCCAAAATGAATCTTGGTATTTTTTTCAATTTTCAAAAAGAACTTTATCTTTTTCAGTTTTTAAAAAAATCTTAGTATTTCTTTTCAGTTTTTGAGATGCATTTATTACACCTTATGTGTGTGCTTATGACACATAATAGAAAACCCCAATAATCTACTACTTTAATAAGTGAAGAAGTTTTTAGCCACGTGTCTTGCAGTCAGGGTTACCACAGCTTCCTTTTGCCGCCAATTCTCGCGCCAAAAAGCCTCTTTCACCTCCAATCGATCGTTCTCTCTTCCCATTGAATCGAGCCTTTACTTTCCCCCTTCAATCAATCATGCCGTTTCGGGTTTAATAGTTTGCGATTTTGAAGTTCAATCGCCCCAATCTAATTGAATGTAAACGGGAGCCTTCATTTTTGGAATTCAATCCGCCGCTATTTAAGTTTCCTGTCGTTATTTGGGGTGTTAACAATGGCCTTCGCCCTAATTTTATCATGGCAATCGACTCCTTCAACATCTGTAATTGTTTAGCCATCTAAAGTGTTCAGCGTTGCTTCCATTTTCTCTACCATCGACTTCTATTTGCCCCCTGACTGCAAGGTTAGTCAATCACGTTCTGTAAGTGTTGAGATTTTTGAGCATATAGTTCTATTTGGCTCCTTGATTAAACTTGTGATTACGGCATTTGTACGTTATGTTTTACATGTGCATACAACCTGCTCGATGAAATGCCTGTGAGACCTATAAAATTGAGTGGATGTTGACATTGGAATATTACAAGGATAGAAAATATCAAACCCTTACGGTAGCTAAGTTGTTTAACTTTCCGCACTTTCCTATGTCTCACTACGTGAATTCTAAACTTAAGAAACTTATACTTTACCTGTAAATTAGAAAATGAGTATGGCAACTTATGATCCAATGTGGTTTTAAATAATCCAACATAAGTTTCACATATATAATAAAATGCGGAGTACCAATAGTGCTAACCAATTCTATATCTTTCAGAAGCAGAGAGAGATGTGTTGTATGTAGTGACAACAATCTATAGATAACTATGAAATTAGCATATACACATACCACTAAGTCCGAACCAACAATTAAGTTTACTTTAGATTGAAAACAAGTTGTATTTGAGCATATTTCAAACAACCAGTCCGTTCATCTTCATCATAAGGATCTATGTTTAGAATGTTTATACCTGAAAAAACTCAGAGCAAGGCAAAAAAGAACAACGAAACGGCCAATGTCATCATAAGACTCTTTATAGATTCCAGAAAAAAAAACAAGTTTAAAATTTTAGAACATGCCTTTTCTTAGAAGCTCAATTGCAGCATTTAAGCCTGGATGATGGGCTGCACATATAGACAGTGAATAACTGCACAATTAGCTCAAAAGTAATTAAATTATAGCTTTCATTGGTCACTTGGTAAAGATGTTTCACTTTGAAATTTTACAGTTAGGGAGATTAAATGTAGAGAGTGTTAAATAAATCCATATGTTTGGGGTCATGTACATATATATAGGAGTTTCCCTTCTTAGATGTGCTTGGATCTTTCCTTTACAAAGCGTAAAAAGAAACCGCAACATGATAGAAATCCATTGGACGTGGGGCTATGGATTTGGTGATTGCCCGTGTATCCCGTATAAACATGTTTTGATAGTGTGCTTGTGTTCAAGCTACATATGTATATGAATAGAGTATATAGGAATAGAGTAGTTTGTCGGGAGTAAAAGGTGGAAGAGAAGGAGAAGTCTCTTAAATGTTAAAACGGATGGTTAGGTCTCCATGTATAGAAGAGCATGAGGGTCAGGTGTTGCCCAATGGTCCGCATCTCATCCTGATCCAAACCCAACTGTTTAGCCTGCTACGCAGTGATTCATCATGTTACAGGCACTTTTGTTTCTAAAACATTGCAAGATATCTGTTGGGTGATATATTTAATCCTTTTTCACCTTTTACTCACCAAGATCTGTTACATGATACTTGTAAGTTCGAGTCTTGCTACCAATTATTTTGTCAACTTTTACTATTGGAGTTTATAATTTTCACTTGTAAGTTCGGGTCTTGCTACCAATTATTTTGTCAACTTTTACTATTGGAGTTTATTGAAAAGACTGTTGTTAAGTTTAAAAGGTTTAGGGACTTAGTCATACAAAAATGAAGTCTAGGGACTTGGTGTGTTATTTAGTTCGGTTAATTCAATCACTTCGGTTAACTTGATCATATGCTCATTTCTATACTATCAAACAGTTGTTATATATCATTTATTAAAGAAAAAAAATGCATTTTGTATTTCTGATCAAGGATGTCATTCCAATTGGTTGTGACACAACCCGTGTAATCACGGGTTACAAACCTAGTAATTAATAAAGGAATTTGAATCTATGACCCACTTATGATATTAACTTAATATTTTTTAAACAATGATCATAAAATTTTCATTCTTTGAAGTCTGATTTTTTAACCACCATTATCATAAGTTTTAACGTAAATTTTAATCAAAGCAGACTTATAAGTCATCTAAACTACTTAAGGGTTTCGTTTTCATATGAAGTGTCGTGCTTTGTGATTTTTTAAAATTTTGAATAATCGTTGCGACATTCTTCTTTTTAATTGCCTCTCGAATAAATATTATTTGAAACCGAGCGTTGTATATTTCCTACAATATCAACACCGCCACAACGTGAAGGTTTATTTGTTTTTAGCATATATATATTAAGTTATTATCAACTAGCAACTCTTGTATGTTTTCAAATATAATGTTCTAACAACAAGATAGAATAGAAATCCATAAAAACATAATACCTAAATAATATTTAAGTTGTGGAAGAAATGATACAAAATCTGTATATATTTAGGTACGGTAATAATGTACGACAAAAGATACACAAGGTACAAGCTGGAAGCAGGTTTTCGTTGTATAGGTATTTTATTTGGTAAATAATCTAGTTCGGATACGATGGTCCATATCCAGCCATTATGTAGCCCCTTGAGGAAACAATAACTGGTCCAAACAGGGTAGCATTAGTTCCATTAAATCTTCTTTCATTTTTTTCCAACTCATCTTATCCAGGGTTGAAAATATGTATTTTTTTTCATTTATATATGATTTTATATATTTATAAGTGCTTCAATATTGTTGTTGTTTTTTTTTTAATAGTTAATGTAAAATCGGTGTATCCTGGTCGGATGTGGATGATCAAGAACGGTCAGGTTGGTCTACAGCTCGACTACAGGGGAATCATGCTTTGGCTATCTTGTGTTATGCTTCGGCTATCTTGCGTTGGACCTGGGGAAATCAAGCGTTAGACATGGGAGGATAAGATCGTCCGGCTCAGACGTGGACTGATAGCTTTATCATGGTCATCTTAGGTCTTACCTCGTGTATAGTGTGTATGTTAAGGGAAGGTAAATTTGTGTAAAGATCAAAGGAGAGATCAACAGTCCCATAGCTGCAAAAAATTAATTTTCATGCCAAAAAATAACTTAAATCTCCTATTAACCAACTTAATTTGTTAGGTTCATTAACTTAGGTGGATGTGCTGAACCATGGGATGAAAATGTAGTCACGTTGGACCGGTATTTATATATCTTGGCCCTGGTCATTATGTTTGTATCGTTTCAATTTCTTTTAATTTCTGGTTGTTTATTAAGTTATTAACATGATTTGAGCGGTTTCACTAATAAGGACACCGCCCCACCAAAAGCCCAACAGATTTTGGCGAATGCCCTCTTTGGTAAAACCCTGCTCGAGATGGAAGCTACCTACGAGATGACAGTCAGGCAAAAGGCCGTTTGGGAATGCCTTCGGCAACCACATGCACAAGATTTCCTCCATGCTCTCCCTATTGATGGGCTGGGCCAACACATGTCGCCCTTCGAGTACCGGGCCATTCTCAAGTATCGCCTCATGGTCCCCCTGTTCCCTATGGATGAAAAATGCCCCGTCTGCAACAAGGCATGTATGGATTCGTTTGGGGAGCACGCCGTTCACTGCAAAGAGCTCCCGGGGTTTAAATATCGACATGATGTGGTTCGGGACGTTCTGTTTGACATTTTCCGACGGGCTGGAATCTCAGCCAGGAAGGAAGCTCCTGTTAACTTTCTGTCTGACCCCTCTAATGGGCGTTCCTCCCTGAGGCCTGCTGACGTACTTGTTTTTGGATGGCAGAATGGGAAGCATGCTTGTGTCGACTTAACGGGGGTTTCTCCCCTTGTGGGGCTGAGGGCCAGTACCTTCGTGGCAGGGCAGGCGGCGTCTAGAGCGGCTGCAGGGAAGGTGAACAAACACGAGAAAGCGTGCATCGAAAACCAACATGTGTTTGTTCCCTTCGCCTTTGATACATTTGGGCATCTTGAGTCGGAGGCGGCTGCCATGTTGCGCCGAATTCAGAAAGTCATGTACGGGAATATCGTGGCCTCTAGATTGAAGAATGTTGTTTTCATACGTCTAGGGTTTGCTATTCAAAAGGGGCTGGCGGCGCAGCTTGTTGCCCGCCTTCCCTCCGGGGTGACTTGAATCTTGTACGTTGTGTTTGTAAGCATTGTTTGCTTTATTAATGAAAAAAAATTTTGTAGTATTAATTTTTACTCCGTCCCTTTGAAAAAAAAAATGTATATACTGAGTTTGGTCCCCCATGTACTGAATTCGGCTCCCCTATAACTTTTATTCAAGCTCCGACACTGATTATAGACTCCACAAAACTTTGTGGTTATCTTTCACAAACCACACCACATTGAGTAAAGTTGACGATGAGTACGGAAATCGTTATCTCTCAAGATCGAATGAAAACCATTTTGTAACTCGAGCCCAAAACGAAGCGGAATTTTGTTTGTAACCAGCTAGTAATCTATATAAAAAAAAGACTAGATGTTGATAAAATAAACAAGAGAAAAAAGGTTAGTAAATGGACATTACAATATACAATTTACCAGATCCATGGAAACATCCACCCAATTCTTGACTAATGCTTCCTCCTCTAGCAGTGGCGGATCCAGGAAAGAATATCAGGGATAGCGGGGACTAACGGGGGTTCGGGGGCAGCGTCCCCGGAAAAAATTTTAGGTAGTTAACGGGCTTTTAATCATATTTTTAAGGGGCTTTTGATCATATTTTTAAGTAAAAGCCATAAAATTTCTTCCAGGGGTCGCGAAAAATTCGTTTCAGGGGTCACGAAAAACCAAAAACCTATAAAAAAAAAAATTGCACGTCGGGATAAAAGTTCAGGGGTAGCGGGCGCTACCCCTGGGCCTTAGTGGGTCCGCCACTGTCCTCTAGCAACGTCCATAGTAGAGATGCAACGTTAAGAGTTGTATTCCGGGTAGTTCTTTTTTTCTTCTTCTTCTTCTTCTTATTTTTTTTCATTTTTTTTAACTTTTTGTTATAATTGTGGTGAGTGTGTATTTCGGGTTTTGATTCAAGTAATGATGGTGAAATATTGAATGGTAGTGAGTTGGGGATATCATGTGATTCGGGAAATGATTGGTTTTGTTGGATTTGGGTGTTTGTTGTAGATGTTGAACCCATCTAAACAACGGCACTCGAACCTATATAGGTGGGTTTTGTACCATGTATGCCGTAGGAATCGATATCTTGGACACTTATGATCCACGTGGTATTAATTTGAGAGAGTATCAATATAAATAATAAAGAAAATAGAAAGATTTAAATAAGGTTTGTGTGAAATGAAAGAGTTAAAAGGGTAATATATTTATTAAGGTAGTTGTTTTTACTCAAACTGTAATAATAGTATAATACCTTTTAGGGGGGTAAAAATGTTAATGTTATAACCATTATTGGATAATAAAGTGTAAATATGTGGGCGTAGAGGTTTCAGTCCGGGATGGCATTGAGTATGGGTAAGGTAGGTGACCGCCCAATATCTGGTTTTCTAGAGGGATTGAAATTCTAATAGTTTTCTGATTTTCGTATGTAATCATCTGATAAATACAATTTTGAAACAAATTATGAAACAAAGAGCTTGTAGATTAGTTGGTCATATTAAAAGGCTTAAAGGCCTAGCGGCGCATGTAAACAGAGGGATCCGGGTTCGATGTTACTCCATCTTTTTACTTATAAATATCAAATAATTTTATATTAAATAATAAAAATATAGTGGTTATATAGAAACCCCCTGTTTTGTTAAAAACACCATTTTTTTACGATCATTTCATTTAAAACGATTGATTTTTTAGTAGAAAGGGGGGTGTCTATAGCCGAAGCCTAAAAATATAAGTAAAACATAGTCTTTAATAACTAAATATATATAACACCATTTTTTACGGTCGTTTCACTTCAAACGGCCGTTTTAAATGAAACGATCTAAACAGGATGATGTGTCGTGACGAAAAGTGCGTGAGACAGATCATGCTAGTCACTCACACGGACGTGATAGCACGAAAGGTTGCCGTGTTCCAAGCGAATTACGCGGCTAGTTGTGCCTTTCCAACTTGGTTGTGTGGTCCATTACCACCAGCCTTATTAGTTATGACATCAATACTTGTGTAGATCTTTATATATATAAAAACCTATGAAGAGACACGATCACATCCATAGCTAACACGAACACGGGAGATCGAATTATGTGATTGATGAGTTACACGTGTGTGCATGTTATGTGGGCATACGTATATGTATGTATAGTCGCTATATATGCAGCGATCAATGAGATATTGACGGGGAAAATGAATGCAAAGGTCCATGGTGACACCAAAGTCCAATGTTTTAAAAACCGGTTTTTTAGTTGAACCGGAAAACCTTCCGGGACTGGTTCGACCGGTCGGACCGGTTAGACCGGCTGGTTGAACCGGTTAGGGGATTTATATATATTTTTTTATAAAAATGCTAATAAACTTGTACACCCAACAAAAGTAGTTAAAATACAATTATAATCCACTCAAAAATAATATCAAATATGTATTTCATAAGAAAATATAAGTTTTAAACTTAAAAAAAAATAAAAAATAAAAAAAAAAGTTAAAAAAAATAAAATAAAAAAATCAGAAAACCGGTTGAACCGGAAAAAACCGGTTGAACCGGACCGGTTGAACCGGAAAAAACCGGTTGAACCGGAAAAAACCGGAAAACCGGCCGGTTCGAAGCGGGTCGGTTCAACCCAAAAAACCGGGCATTAAAGAACCGGAAAGGTGGCCGGTACCCGGTCGAACCGGTTGAACCGGCCGGTTCGACCCGGGTTTTAAAACATTGCCAAAGTCTCAACCAAGGTTTGGACGCAGTCCGTCGACGACAAGATGTGACAATATCCAACCTCATTGGCTGGCACTCTTCCAATAAAATAAACTACAAATCATGTTCAACATATATATAGAGGGATGGACCTCCCTATATATATAATCAATCATACACGTGACAATGTACAATTGCTCTAAATCGATCTCTAATTTCTTTTCACACTAAACTAGAGTTATAAAAGTCGTGTGTTAAATTTAATATCTCTATGAGTTATTGGTAATATTAAATTTTACTTTAAAATTGAACCAACTTGACAATTCAAGAAACACTATGCAAAATGAACCAAAATTTAAGAAACTTCAACAACTAAAAAATATGCATACAAATATACATGTACTTTTATGTCAAACTTCATTACAGAGAAAATACCTTATGTATATTAAATCGTTAAACAAACTAAATTCGTCACGGCTAGAACTTAAACAAGATTTACATCGTAATGTAGATAGGAAAATCAAATGAAACCAAACTATAAATAAAATAGATGTATACACCCGAATAAAATTCATACCGTAACATATTGAAATGTATATAAGATTTAATACGTTTTCGCATGAAAGTACACTGAGCCAATGACGCTATGCGGAATTGTAAAACGAGCAAATACCTTCACACTTTAACAATTGTAATGAGCTATACTGAAGCGATATATTATAATTAAGAAGTTTAGGGTATCGAATCTCTTAAAATTAAAAGTTTTATGGATGAATATATTAACAATTATTCAGTAATTAAAAATATAAATAATTAAACTAGTGTTACTATTAACAATTATTCAATAAAATATATTAATAAATATAATTAGTGTTACTACTGTTTTGAATATATACAAATCATCGTTAATCGACATCAAAATCATGTTCCCTTATAAACACAAGGTGTGTCCTACTATATTGGCAATACCCACCATACGAACACATCAAGCATGTGTCTTCTTATGGGGAATAGCCTTAAGGCCACACGATCGCCCTTCTCCCTGCTTGCCACCCCAAAATACGGGGCAGGCTGGTGAGGTGTCTTTCAAGACAAAAAGATTAAGGTTGCTCTCTTGATTTCGTTTTACACATTTCTTTACCATATTTATTCTAGTCAGGTTGTAATAGTTCTAAAAAATCTGGGCTAAGCTAGGATGGAGACTTAAGTGAGGCCACCTTATTGGTTGATAGTTAAGCCAAATGTAATAGATCAAAGGCTATTTTAACTTAACTCTTGGTCAAACACACGGCTATTTTAATGATTTTTTTCACTTTTTTAGTATAAATAGGGGATATGTTTATTGTTTATTTGAAGTTAATAAGTATGGTGTGAAACAACATCTATATATTCTATTGTTAGGAATAGTAACTTCTTAGCTTAGCATACGTGGTGTAACATCATTTGGTCACATGATAGTTAACACTTGTGTTGTCATGTGTTGTCATGTGGTATGAATAAAATAAATATTTTTTTTTATCGAAGCGTAATAAATTTAATGTATGATTTTGTGGTCTAATTGATATAGTCGTGTAGTTTAATAATGTATGATTTTGTGGTCTATTTTTTTATCAAATCTCAGCGAATTTAGTATAGGAGTTTACAGTTTATGGTAATACAACTACAACTGTTTTGTATTTATAGTTTATAGTTACGAAATCTACTCTTGATTAAAGTCAACAAACCCTTTCTTCCACTTGAAATACATACGTTTATTCTTTCATCTTCTGTATGAATTATGAAAATGCCAACAGGTTTATGTGTTTTATATATGTTTGCTTTTAAATAACAACACGTGCTCATTTCAGATTACACCCAAACAATAAACAGAATATTGTAACCCATCTAGCTGCAAATAAATTGCCACCATTTGAACCTGATTACCGATTGAAACCAAACAAAGATTCAAAGATGAAATCAGCAGAGGAAGCAATATTTTGGAGATGAAACTCCAAGTGATTTCATCTCCTTTGATCTCTCTTTTATCTTCTGTTCTTCTTTCCTTCTCTTCTCTTCTGCCTGTGATCTCGCCCCTCCGGCTACACGATCGATCCTCGCTAGCTTGTTCTGGTAATGTTGCCAGTCGATCAATCTCCTTTCATCGAGTTCTTTCTGTTTCAAATCGATCACCAAGAAGTATTATTAATTTACTTCAAATTGTTGACTTTTTAGAGGTCTATGTTAGAAAGTCAAACCTTTTTTTCTTCGACTCTATGTTTAGCCCTTGTTTTCTTCTGGTTCTCCCATTCAAGAATTGTTAGGTTACATTTCTCGTATCTGGAAATTAATTAATTTTGTCATTTTCAAGTGAACTGATTGAACCAGATAACTAATCATGAATAAATTCGATACCTTTTTTCAATCTTTAGTAATTCAGCTTTCTCCCAAGTATCAACATTGGTGTTTCCACTTCCATGGATGCTTAAACTTCTATTAGCATATGGTTCTCTAGGCCTGCTTGGCCTTGCGAAGGATGGAGCTTTATCAACCTGACTCGTTTTGGTTCGAATGGAAGATTCAACTAATAAAACGCATACATAGACATAGAGTTGGTTAAGACGTGACAGTTAATTATACTATTAACCTAGCATATATACTTTATGATAAAACAATAACGCTACAATTGGTAAACTATTACAGTATTACCGTTATATATGTCATATAATCATGTTTCTCTACATGCATAAATGGACGCAAATTATCGGCCCATAAAACATGCAGTTGGTTTTCTGGTAAAATGGTCTTTCGTGGTGTGTATATATGAAGAAAGTGAATATAATGTTGTTATGCATCTCAACACACTTGTATGATAAGTATACTTATTGAATGAATTGATGTACAAGTAAAAGGTTGAAATTGAAATTACTAAATATGTCATCCATTTTAAAAGAATCATGAAGATGAGAAGTTATAAACCATGAGAATAATTACCTTGTCTAGTTTTGTCTTTTTTCTCTTGTTGAGAGCTCATTTTTTCCTGGAATGAATGTATAGCGAAGGTGGCGGCGGCTATGGCAGCGGTGTTGATGGGATCATGATCTTGTGATTTCTCCATTCGTGTTCCGGACTCCGAAAATGAAACCCTAAAAGAAGAATGAATTAACAAGTTGTAAAAAATGAAGCCACAAAATGAAGATCATTTATCATACCTTGTTTGTTTGTTTGTTTGAGCAGCTAGACTCTCCAATCGTATCTGTGGAAATGAATGAGTATGAAGTAAGAAAAGACATTGGAGGAGGAGGGGTTTTGTATATGGGGAAACCCTAAAAGGAAGTTATTGCATGCATGTGCATGTTTAAATTGAATAGGCAATTAGGAAACCAGGGTCACGTGGTTAAGATTGATTGAGATGATAAAATGATGCATGTTGTGAAGGCAAGGTATATATATCCATCAACTTTTAACGTCTAAACTACAATTAAAGCCATCGATCTAACCTTTTTCCAAAGTTTTCCTACCTTTTACACATTGCAAATTGGTTTTCTTTAGCGCTTTGTTAGCAGGGGCGGACCTAGGGGGGTTCAAGGGGTGGCACATGCCACCCCTTAAACTTGTACGCGTAGTGGAAAAATTTGGGATTTTTTTTGGATTTTTTAGATTTTATTACGGTGTGCCACCCCTAAAAAAAAATTATGTGTTTCTAGTTCCGTCCCTGTTTGTTAGTGTGTTCTTTCTTTTCAGGACATACACCATCTCCAATTAGGAATTTAAAAAAGTGTCTAATTGTCTATATAGTTGATTGCCCTCTCAGAAACACAAAAAGCTCACACAATAAAAAAAAATCATAAACACCTAAAAACATTGTAATCATCACATTTCTTTTTCCACTTCGATCTCTCTCTCATAAACTAACACCTATAAAATGTATGATTAATACGGCAATTGTTAGGTTTTTCTCACCAGTCGTGAGTTTCCTCCTTGTGGGATTAGAGATGATCGGATGGGTGGTGTAATGTCTCCTCTGTCGGTGATCAAATATGTCGTTAAAAAGAAAGTTAGGTTAATCTTGATTAGATTATATGTGAAAAAGGGATGGTTTAAATGACCCGGCCTAAAAGATGAAAAGGTAAACTAAAACTAAAGATTATATATAT
>JBCNJP010014103.1:0-11418 GCA_039602395.1 Deinandra increscens subsp. villosa | reverse complement strand
TTTTGTAGCCATTGCAGTTTCTGTATGCTTATCTGGATCAGGTTTAAGTTCTGCTGCTGATATTTCACTTTGATTGTGGTGTTTATATATGCTAATATGAGTTTTGTTGCTGTTGTTCTAGTTATACGCCTAAAGGCTATGATGTTTATCTATTAATTTGGGATTTATAGAGGATGTCTACTGTATTTGGTATGGCAATTGCTTTTTGTAGCCATAGCAGATTGCGTGTCCTCTTTGTTATTTCCCCCAATGATATTCTGAGCCTATTTATTATATTTGTTCATCTGACTTCTGGTATGGTTGTTTCAACTGTGATATTCATCTGAGAATCAAGATTAATAGAGGATTTGGACTTTATTCTAGTATGGTAAATCAATTTTTGCAGCGAGTGAAACTTTTTTTTGCATATTATTGTTACAGGCTGTGATGTTCATCATGAATTTGGGGACATGTCAAGGGTTGCAGATTGTGTTTTGGCATGGCCAATCAATTTTGCAGCCATAGCACATACTTTGGCAATTCCCTTAAATGATCTAAGACTAAAGTATTTGTGTTTTAGCGAGGCGATTTTTTTTTTGCAAACATAGGTTATTCTTTAGCGTTCCCCTCGATAATCTCAGCCAAGTATTTTAAAACAACATAGTAGTTTTTTAGCCATGAAAAAGTATACATTTTGATGTATGCTAATCTGAGTTTGTTCTGCTATTCCAGTTATACGCCTAGAGGCTATGATGTTATCCATTAATCTGGGATTTATAGAGGATTTCTATTGTATTTGGCATGGCATTAGGTATTTGCAGCCATAACAGATTGTGTGTCCTTTTTGTTATTCCCCCAATGATATTCTAAGCCTATTTATTATGTTTGTTCATCTGACTTCTAGTATGGTTGTTTCAGCTATGATATTCGTCTGAGAATCAAGATTAATGGAGCATTTGGATTGTATTCTGGTATGGTAAATCAATTTTTGCAGCAGGTGAAACTTTTTTTTGCATATTATTGTTATAGGCTGTGATGTTCATCATTAATTTGGGGACATGTTAAGGGTTGTAGATTGTGTTTTGGCATGGCAAATCATTTTGTAGCCATAACACATTATTTTGGCAATTCCCTTAAATGATCTAATGCTAAAGTATTTGTGTTTTGGCGAGGAGAATAATTTTTGTAACCATAGCATATTCTTTAGCGTTCCCCTCGATGATTAAAGCCTAGTGTTTTAAAACAAAATTAAAGTATTGCTTAGCCATGAAAGAGTATACACTATGATGTATGCTAATCTAAGTATTGTTGTTGTTGTTCCAGTTATATACCTACATGCTATAATCTTTATCCATGAATCTGGGATTTATAAAGGATGCCTACTATATTTTGGCATGGCAATTGGCTTATGCAGCCATAGCAGATTGGGTGTCCTCTTTGTTATTTACCCCAATGATATTTTGGGCCTATTTATTATGTTTGTTCATCTGATGTAACAACCCTGACCAAAGCACGGTTGTTAAAGAAATAAAAGCAAGAAAAGAAGAAATTTTTTCTAAGTATTTGGCCTAATACGGCCGTATCACATGAAGGTGATGTAACATTTGCAAATTATCCAATCTTAAAACCCGACCCATTTTGGGATTTTCCGATTTACCGATTTTGTAAATTATTGATTACTGGGTCAATTTTAGGTATTATAACCAAAATGTTGTTTTTATATGATAAAATGTTTAATTACGATCATTGGATGTCTCGAATTGAAAATAGAGCAATTTTGGGTTTTTACGCGATTCGTTGTTTACCCGGAATCTCATATTTGATCATCGTATGTCAACTTTATCATATATATACGAGTCTATTGGTCCTAAGTTACATCATAAGTCATCACACACAAGTTGAGTCTCGAAACATTGGTGATTAACCTAATGATTATACATATGCAAATCGACCCGAAAACACATCTTTGTTGCCCATAATTCCATGTCTGATATGCTATATTCAATTTTATGTGCTTAAATGTGTTTCATATGGTTGATAATTTTAAATGATGAAAATCGGCGAAAACAGGACTTGAATCCGATTAAAAAGGAAGAAGTTATAGCAAAAACAGTGAAACCGGCCAAAACTGACCATAAAAATCGGGACCAAAAACCCTAATTTTCTAGGTCAAAATCGCATTTTATACCCATGGTCAATAAAAGTCAAAAGCAATAACAAAGTTTGGTCAACGGTACCCGCTGCGTACCGCGACAGGTGTGTGCCTGGTCCGTTGCGTACCGCGACCCGTATATCTTACGGGCAAAATCGTTTTTTCAGGTTTTTGCGTATAAAAACACTATTAAGCTCATTTTATTCACTTTCTTTTGAACCCTAATCACTTACCAGCAGCCATAAACCCTAGAAACTCAAATACCCAACCATTTTTGATGATCCAAGGCTTGGTTTTGATGATTTAAATCTTAGTTTGGTGTCAGTTTCGCTCTAATTGGTACGTTTACTCAAATCTAGCTTTTATCTTCTTATCTTCATGCCTCTTAATGCTAAAGATCAGATTTTTATGATCATTTCATGCTAGATCTAGGCAATACATGATGTTGGGAGTTAGATCTAGTGATTTAAATGATTAAAGTTGGGATTTTTATTAGTTTTATTGATTTTTATGAAGAAACCTTGTTGAATCTTGATAGATCTTAGTCAATCTTCTTGAAGATTATATTTTAATGCTTGGTGCTTCATGGAAATAAGTATTGTTGTTAGATCTAGAGTTTTGTTGATAAAGTATGTAAGCTTGATGAAATTTTATGGAATATGTATATATGTATTTGGTTCGTTCATGCTTAGATCTAGGAAATCGATTGCTAGAGGTTGATGTATGATAGATCTAGGTTTCATAAATATGTTTTGCCATGAGTAAAATGTCATGGGTAGTTTTCATAAATAAAGATTGGTTTTTATTGCCTAAAATTATTTAAAGTAGGGTTTTAGGCTAAAAATAATTATTTTAGCAAGAATATATATATATCTATACTACTATATAATACATATTGGTTATGGGGTAGTTTGGTCATTATAATCCTTAATTTTAAGACGCGTACAAGAGTTTATGCAATATGTACAAGTGTTTCAAGCATCAAAATTAATTAATCAGACTTAACCAAAGCAATTTGTTCAAAAAGTAGGGTTAGAAAAGTCATTTACCTACTTTACCTCTTTCACACGTAGAAGAAGCCGCCTTCTTCTCCTTCCTTTACCTCTTTCCCAGCAATCCCCCTCGATCGAGAACAAGAAGCCGACTTCGTTATCCACGCTCCCAACCCTATCTTCCCTTCGATTGGCGATCGCATTAATCTCTTCATCAGCCATCGTCGATCCGCTATGATTGTTTATCGGAGGGCCAAGATCGAGGATAGTTCAAACGGATTGAAGGCGCTCAAAAGGTTTCTGCTACTCTATAAATTGAAAGCATCCTCACTGTGACTTTTTACCGATTC
The DNA here is from genome assembly GCA_039602395.1 of Deinandra increscens subsp. villosa. Taxonomy (NCBI): domain Eukaryota; kingdom Viridiplantae; phylum Streptophyta; class Magnoliopsida; order Asterales; family Asteraceae; genus Deinandra; species Deinandra increscens. The sequence continues at coordinate 7,945 of JBCNJP010014103.1, read as the reverse complement.
ACAAGCAAAAACGATTCAAGGTTATTTCTGCTCCTCCTTTGTTCTAAGTCTGCATTCTGCAATTACCTTATTTGTTTTCATGTTTTTGTAGCATTTGACCCACAAATCGTTTTATGTTGGTCTAATTTTGTTGCAAGATCTGTGAAAATAATTCTTTGATGTTGGAGACTCTGGATTCTGAGGTGATTTCTACTCGGAGATTGATGATTCGATTGCTTTTGAAACGGAAGGAATTTGTTCTTCTTCTTACAACATCGATATCCGTCTACTGTTTGATTGTTTGTTGGATTCGACTTAAGTTAATTTGTGTTTTTTGACAAATATTCTGATGAGAATCCAGACCCTAAATCGAAGAAGTGGTTTGTTAAAACTTCAAATGCTTATGAGGTACCCAATTTTATTTGCACTTTATTATTAAACTGTTTTATGTTTAATTAATCACTAAATATGAGTATTCGTTTGATCTTTACCTGTATAGATTATGATACAGATTATTTAGTATCATCTGGTGTTACTATTGGTGTCATTTAGCTATGGAGGTTGTTAACAAGAGTAGTATGTGTGTTTATGACTTATGAGTTTAATGGATACTTACGAAGATGATGGTTTGGTTCATTTAGCTATGGAGTTTGTTAACAAGAGTACTGTATATATTAATAACATTTTTATACTTCAAACGAGGTACACACTTGCATGCTCTAATTCAAAAGTACAAAATACAAATGCTAAATGGATCCCAAATAAATCAAGGGCCTGCTATTTTGCTAACATCTAAACCGATTAAGCAGTATGCATATTTATGCATATTTTTTTTCATACATCATTAGGCATATGTACGTGCAGCTTTTGTTGATGTCCTATATATATTTTGCAGAAACCTATTGATTGAGATGCGAGTTCAAATAATAAATTGCACACCATTTGCAATAGATGAATAGTTTTGAGGAATATGTGAGTGTTATACTAATCTTTCAACAACAAAAAAGTAATCCTATTTGCTCACGTACATGATTTCATATCCCAAACCTAACTTTGTTTCTATATATTTTTGTGTAGGTTTTTTTTGTTTTGTGAAGTAAGTTGTAATATATTAGGGATAGTTAGATTGAAATTAGATTTTTATGATTAAATATTGTCCATTTACTGTGTTGATTTTGCTTGGAATAAATTCACTTCATCTCATATCGATTAGAATTTGACTTCAGCCTAGGGTGTGGTGTAAAATTCTTCTTCCGGTCAGCTGTACATGAGGGCTATATGAGGTGTCTTTCAAAACATGTTTTGTGAATGTTTATGGTACTTAATACTGGTTATTTAGGTATGAAAATTTTCAGAATGGGATGAGGCTATAATGGATCACTTTGTAGAATCAATGGTGATGGTGATCGCTAAACCATATGACTGCTTCATGTTGTAAGTTTATAGCCACACTCACAAAGGTGTGAATATGACTTAATCAGTCATATTTTGACCCTTTATTTTATGAATCTAAACTTAACTTAGCTCGATACACTATAGTAACTAAATATCTTGAAAATATGTTTAAAGTTAGGCATGGCAGAGGATTATATGGGGAGTGTTTGGTAATTGGTAAGTTGTTTTTCATTCTTAGCTAATTTACTTAATCATTATGATGTATATTAATTATGCAGATAGTTTTATGTTGGTGTTTTGATGGATTATTCGAATTCATTTTATATGTTAGATTCAATCTTTTATAATTGGCATGCAGATTTTATGTTTTATTTAATTTTGTTAGTAATGGTTTCCCCTTCTTGCTTTCATGCAGATTTTAGCTATTCTTGGTTGTATATTGGTTTCTAGGCAGCAGGTTTGTTATTGTTATAGGTGCTTTAAGAGCAACACAGCCCATACATTTTAGAATGTATGGGAGTTCAAATAGATAATATATGGTCACTTACCCTTTTGTGTTACTTAAAGCAATGTCAGCCACTTTTTTTCCCCTCCTAATTCTTGTCCTTTTAGGGTGGAGATCAGCAATAATAGAAGAGCATTGGGTGCTATTAATAAGAATGGAGGAGCTCAGACTTACACTTGTATTGTTAACAAGAGAGCCTTATCACAATATGTGCTCAATAATTCTTTTTTTAATTAAATATATTTCTAAATAATGTTGTGAAACAAAGCAATTGTAGTGGTAACAGGAAGTTGGATGTGGAAATCAGTTCCTCAAGTATGCAATCGTGATTTGCTTCACATATTGTGCAGGTTATCTAATTTTGATAATAAATTCAAGGCTTCAAGCTGCATATAAAATCAGACCTGTTTACATATAAATGGGTCAACTTGGGGTGTCTGGCATCAACACTGTCTTACTGGTATGTTCTATTTTTCACCTGTGAATTTGAACTCTCTTCTTATTAAGCTACGTTTACTTTAGAATGTACAAATAAATAATACGAGAGGTGTGAATTTCAACTTGTTTATTTCTAAATGGGTCAACATGGGATATGTATGGTCCCTACTAGGGATGAGCACGGGTACCGTACCCGTACCTGACCGGTCCCGGTCCCGGTTGGTACCGGTATCGTTTTAGACGAAAAATGGGTACCGATCCCGGTACCTGATATACCGGTACGGGTACCTGTCGGGTACCGGGCGGGTATTGAGTACCTGTTAGTACCGGTCCCGGTAGTACTTTACCCGAAAATCAGAAAAAATGAGTCCCGGTCCCGGTACTGAAACAACCGGTACGGGTACGGGTATCGGTACGGTACCGGTACGGGACGGGTATCGGTACGGGTACCGGGTACTAAATGCTCATCCCTAGTCCCTACTGCTTAAAATTAGATCTGAGCCGGTAGTGTCGATTTAACTTGCACGGTAGATCTGAGCTTGCACCTTTCATTGAGAACGTCGATGATGCGTTTATCTTTAACCATAGATTTGAGCTTCAATTTTTTATTGAGAAATTGCAAACTGAAATTTGAAGTTTGCTTTATTTTTAGGCTATGAAAATCTTAACTTGATTTGAGCCTTTGGCTGCTCCTTTCTCCATTGTTTGCTTGGTTTTTGTTTATGATTCTTGGATTAATGGCTTAGCAAGTGTTGTGATGAGTTTCAGCTAATGGGTAATAAAGGAGAGGAGAATGTGCTTATATGTAAAACCTTGGCGATTAAGTGGTTTCATGAGGGTTGCGTTTCAGTTTACATCCGGTAAGGGATCGGCCCGGAAAGCTGTTTTGTTTCAGATAGGTGCTGCAAGTACTGGTCGAGGTCATGAAGATCCGAGGGTTCCTCCTGTTATCTTCTTAGTGATTTTCTTTTTCTGTATGGTTGCCTCTTGTTGCAGCAGTTTTTTTTCGTCTGAGAGTTTTGGACTCATTGTATGTTTTGTCATTTAGCATCTAGCTCGGTTTGGTTTTAATATAAATTGTGATTGTTAAAAAGGTATTGTTAGTTTATTTTTGAGAAAAAATCATTAAAACCTCTTTTTTTTTTTTGTATTTTGTAAGTTTATATTTAAGTATTTATTATAATCATTTTATTGATTTTATTATCAGTTGATGATATTTATAATTTTGAGTAAGTAACTTAATATGTAATGTTTATTATTTCATTATCAAAGATCAATTAATCTCTGGTAAAAATATTTTAGTCTAAAAAAGTTTTAACTTGATAAAGTTATTTACGTGATTGAAAGTATGAAATAAGAACTTGTCATATGCATATTTGAATTCTTGAACTTAAGCAAAAAAGAATATTAAAGGACGATCTTGGTTTTAGAGGAAGATTAAAAATAATAAATGGTTATGCTACTACCACTAGAAAGAGATGATTAAAAATAATAAATGGACATACAATCGATTAATAAAGAAGGCATGTAATTGAGGTGATTTTATTATACATATACTAATTTTTTTAGGGATTTCGTTCTCTCAATTTTTAATTTGATTAAAGTTATAATTAATAAAAAAAATTAAGAAACAATTTTCCTATCCATCTTAAACTACTTTATTTTTCAAATCTTTTTATTTAATATTTTTTACTAGATTTTGAGCTTTTTTGATATATACAACTTTAATTTAGAGCAAAATTATTTTTTAAAATTATTTTTGATAAACAAAAAGTTTGAGCTTTTTTTATATATACAAAACAACAGTCAACAAATAAAAAGAAAATGAACAAACAGAGATTACTTTAACTTAATGATGGCATGGGAGTAGTTAATAAGGGTGTTAAACATTTGCATATGCTAATGTTATTTTAAAAAATGTTTAAAAAAAGTGTTATGAAAATGGTGCTTTCATTTAAACTATAGTTATGTTTTAACTAAAATTTGATTTATCAACATAATTTTTTAGTTATTTATTTTTAGAGAAAATATTTATCCATATTTATATTTACTGGTATCTAACTGATTTCCATAGAGTTGATAAGAAAGTGGAATTATATTCAACTAATACAAAATCTATCAAATGAATTCATATATCAGCTTTTACTATCTTGATTAGGTGGATACAAAGAGTGGTATGGATGACATATTGTTCACAAAACATCTCAGCTCAAAAAAGAAAACCACGTTGTAAAGTGTTACCGTCATCGTATCGCCCACACAGAAAATGGGCACCACATTGTAAATTGTCGATGCGTCGTGCTAACAGACGAATATTGCATTGTAAATTGTCTTCGCCGCAGAACGCGCGAACAGAAGACAAATAACAGGCTATAAACTGTCGCCCGCCGCAACGCACGGGTACCCCACTAGTATATATATATATATATATATATATATCTATCTATCTATCTATTTATTCTATCTACTATATAAAAGAAAAGATTGATGCTGAGGTGGCATCACCACAACCCTCCTCAGCATCAATTTCCCGCCTAAATCACTCCCTAATAATTTTCGGATCCCATAAAAATCAAACACCGATCTTTTGTTATACCCGACCCACACTATCAAACGCGTATAAACAATAAACCCTAATTCGACGCTCATTCCATTCATTCACGATCGATCAATCTCTGGCGATTCGGCTCCGTCGTTCCCACCACACCTCAGTATCGAACGGCGATCAAGAAATCCATCAGGCATGTCTTTGATAAAGACGGCGTTTTTGTTTGATTAGGGTTTGTAAAAGTTAGAAATAGGGCAGATAAGTGGTTGAATTCCTTAATCTCACATCATCTTCGTGTGATGATTTCAGTCTGGTTGGTTTTCTTTGATCGAAGCTTTTTTGTAACCCTAAAGAGCGAGATACTGAAGGCTGAAAATGAGGCTTAATCCAAAATCAACAAGAAAGATGACCAGATAGGTATGTCTTTGATTAATTAACACCCATCAGATTTCTATCGATTAATTATAATTCTCCATCGCGACTTCTCTAATCGAGCCTGCTCTTTTTAATTCAGGGTTTAAATTTATGCTTTTGGGAAAAAGAATATGTGTGGGTTCTCAATTTTAATTGCCATCAATTTCAATAGTAACATCTTCTGTAGTTTAATCAATGTAAGTTTCTTTCATAATTTCATCTTCTTTTCCATTGGTTTTCTTAGTTAATCGATGCTTGATAATCTTTTCCACTGGTGGTCATTAAGTTATGATATGATTTACTTCGATTTGGTTATTTCTGATTATGATCTGACTGTCCTGTACAAATTGCTCATTTTTTACATGGATTCAACCGCTTAGTTTTGTTATCCTAAATAATTTTTAGTTAACTATCCTTTTGATTATTTTATCTTGAACTAAACATGTATGAAATGTCGAGAGTTTGAAGTACCTTCTTGGTTTGAACAAATTATTACAAAATCAGCGGTGAAGAAAAAAGATTGGGTCTTGCTGGATTGAGGGAAGTACCTTCTTGGTTTCAAGTTTTATCTCAATTCTAATGTATATATTTCCGTACTTATATTATTTATTGTAAATGCATATAATGAGAATGGATGCAGAGTGACACTTGAGCTTGGTGGAAAAGATCTATATATTGTGTGAGAAGATGTGCCACATGTATAATTGTTCGAACTTTTGATCAATTTCTATAACAATGGTATAAATTGTTTAAGAGTTTGTTAGATCAAACAAGAAATCTAAATATCCAATACTTCAATGACATGTAAGGTCAGATCTTTTGTATGTTCATATACTCATATTTTAAATGAATACTTTGAGTTTCAGGTATTTGTCGATGTCTTTGGTTTCAAGTTGATATAGTTCTTATAATAACTAAGGTTATTTGTGTTTCATGTCTATAGGTTGATTTCAGATTTGGTGGTGATCATTGTCTCTGCTGCTATTGGTTGAATTATTTGTTAATGCCTCGGGCATCCGGTTTGTATATCTATGCTTTAACTATTACATGTTTTTAGTTCATCTCTAGAGACCATACCATTAAGAGTGACCATTTTAATTCATTTACTTATTAATAGGTTGATTTGGTCTATCTTCCGTCCAATGGGTCAAATGAGCTATAAAGGAAACATATTGAGCGAGTAAACTGAATAGCTGAAAAGAAATGAATTGAAAGTCAACCATATTGTATTGTGAAGTATTGTGAATGCATTAACCCCCCTAAAACTAACAAATCTAATTTTGAAGGTTTTTCAGTATGTTCCTAATATTATAATTTGAGTTTCTATTTATACTTACACTCTTGCTACCATTGACTTTTGATTTCGTCTTTTGTTTGTATTTAATGCTTCCATCGAGTTATAATACCTTTTTTTTTAATAAATATAGTATATTAAATTAGGACTTCTATTTCTATTTGAAGTCATTAACTAGGAGAACATTAAGCTCACGGTGTTTACTCTTCAAATTACAATCTATAAATAAGATCACTAATTAAATTTGCAGGTTTGGAAGCTGGAGAACCTATTCGAATGTTGCGGTTGAAGGTAATCATTAGCTATAAGTGTATTTTCTTTTGTGGATTGTGCAATAGACTGCTCTGTTTTACTGTTATAATAAAGAATTTATACATTTAGAGAAAGCGATAGTTATGGGATTTTTGGGCTTAGTATGGACAACATATTGACAGTTACAATGGCAGTGACATAACTGTCACTGAATATTGTAAATGTGGAACACATTGAATGTAGCTTTCTGCTTATATGGATTGTAAGCATGGAAAAATGCATATGCAGACTGATAAAGAGGATATTAGATATGTGCAGGACGTTAAGTAAGTTTGGTTTTGAAATGGATAGATTCAAAACATTTGCTAGGAAATGGTTTTGACTTGAGTTTAGCCTAATGAACTGAAGTGTTTTAGTTACTACTTTTATCGGAGAGGTGTATGCTTAGTTACTATTGTAGTGATAGCCGTGCTTAGATACTTTTTTTTTGTTACTTTTAGTACTTGGAAATATCATGGATAGTATACTATGCTAATCAATTATATAAATTTGTACTTTTTAATTTGTATTTTTTTTATTTTAATATTTTCTTCTTTTCTATAATTTCATATGTTCCTATTAATTTGGTAAAGCTTTATAAAACGAGTCAAATTTAGTTAACAATTAAGCCTTTTCAATTGCTTGATTTTCTATAAGGAGTCACTTTTATGGGTTTTAACTATGGTTTTTAACATTTAAATCCTAAATCACTCATCTATTTCTAATTTGCAGAGATGCAAAACTAGAGATGAGACGTTTTCATCAAACAAGAATTTGTAAAATGCCAAATTTGTCTATGATGATGTTAAAGAAATGATCAATTGAAGGCCAATCTTTTCAAGAAGAGGTTATTTACCTTATTTGAAAGGTATGATTCACTTTTCTGGGTTTTAACTATGGTTTATGTGATTCATTTAAAAGTTGTTTATCTGATGTTTTTGGTTATGTGAAATAATGGTTATGAGCTTGAAAAGACGATGAAGAATGTGACAACAAAAATTAAAGGATGATTGGGTATGTAAAATCAGTTTACTTATACTTATTTTATTGAGTTTTACAGGTTGAAAATTTGTTATCACAT
>JBCNJP010014102.1:0-11384 GCA_039602395.1 Deinandra increscens subsp. villosa | reverse complement strand
CTAGGACTTTTTGGTTCTAACCGACCCTCATTGTCCTACTAAACACACCTTATTAGGCCATCATTAGTCCTAAACATAACTTATTGGTTATATACACACCTTAGTGGGACTCGTTAGTCCCAACTAAACACAACATATTGGGCCATAATTGGTCGTAAACACAACTTATTGGTTATATAAACACCTTATTAGGACTCATTGGTGCCAACTAACCCTCATTGTCCCTAAACCCACTTTATTGTGCCATCACTGGTCCTAAACACAACGTATTGGTTATATGCACACATTAATGGGACTCATTGGTCCCAACTAAACACACCTTATTGGGCCATAATTGGTCGTAAACACAACTTATTGGTTATATACACAGTTTATTGGGACTCATTGGTCCCAACGGACCCTCATTGCCCTTAAACACACATTATTGGGCCATAATTGGTCCTAAACACAACTTATTGGTTATATAAGAAACACCTTACTAGGACTAATTGGTCCCAACCGACCCTCATTGCCCTAATAAACAATCCTTATTGGGCCATCATTGTTCCTAAACACAACTTATTGGTTATATAAGAAACACCTTACTAGGACTTATTGGTCCCAACCGACCCTCATTGCCCTACTAAACACACCTTATTAGGCCATCATTGTTCCTTAACACAAATTATTGGTTATATACACACCTTAGTGGGACTCATTAGTCCCAACTAAACACACATTATTGGGCCATCATTGGTCCTAAACACAACTTATTGGTTATATACACACCTTACTAGGACTTATTGGTTCTAACCGACCCTCATTGCCCTACTAAACACACCTTATTGGGCCATCATTGGTCCTAAACATAATTTATTGGTTATATACACACCTTAGTGGGACACATTAGTCCCAAATAAACACAGCATATTGGGCCATAATTGGTCGTAAACACAACTTATTGGTTATATAAACACCTTATTAGGACTCATTGGTGCCAACTAACCCTCATTGTCCCTAAACCCACTTTATTGTGCCATCATTGGTCCTAAACACAACGTATTTGTTATATGCACACATTAGTGGGACTCATTGGTCCCAACTAAACACACCTTATTGGGCCATAATTGTTCGTAAACACAACTTATTGGTTATATACACACTTTATTGGGACTCATTGGTCCCAACGGACCCTCATTGCCCTTAAACACACATTATTGGGCCATCATTGGTCCTAAACACAACTTATTTGTTATATAAGACACACCTTACTAGGACTTATTGGTCCCAACCGACCCTCATTGCCCTACTAAACACACCTTATTGGGCCAACATTGGTCCTAAACACAACTTATTGGTTATATACACACCTTAGTGGGACTCATTAGTCCCAACTAAACACACATTATTGGGCCATAATTGGTCGTAAACACAACTTATTGGTTATATAAACAGCTTATTAGGACTCATTGGTGCCAACTAACCCTCATTGTCCCTAAACCCACTTTATTGTGCCATCATTGGTCCTAAACACAACGTGTTGGTTATATGCACACATTAGTGGGACTCATTGGTGCCAACTAAACACACCTTATTGGGCCATAATTGGTCGTAAACACAACTTATTGGTTATATACACACTTTATTGGGACTCATTGGTCCCAACTGACCCTTATTGCCCTTAAACACACATTATTAGGGCATCATTGGTCCTAAACACAACTTATTGGTTATATAAGACACACCTTACTAGGACTTATTGGTCCCAACCGACCCTCATTGCCCTACTAAACACTCCTTATAATGCCATCATTGGTCCTAAACACAACTTAATGGTTATATACAAACCTTAGTGGGACTCATTAGTCCCAACTAAACACACATTATTGGGCCATCATTGGTCCTAAACACAACTTATTGGTTATATACACACCTTACTAGGACTTATTGGTTCTAACCGACCCTCATTGCCCTACTAAACACACCTTATTGGGCCATCATTGGTGCTAAACATAATTGATTGGTTATATACACACCTTATTGGGACTCATTAGTCCCAACTAAACACACCATATTGGGCCATAATTGGTCGTAAACACAACTTATTGGTTATATAAACACCTTATTAGGACTCATTGGTGCCAACTAACCCTCATTGTCCCTAAACCCACTTTATTGTGCCATCATTGGTCCTAAACACAACGTATTGGTTATATGCACACATTAATGGGACTCATTGGTCCCAACTAAACACACCTTATTGGGCCATAATTGGTCGTAAACACAACTTATTGGTTGTATACACACTTTATTGGGACTCATTGGTCCCAACGGACCCTCATTGCCCTTAAACACACATTATTGGGCCATCATTGGTCCTAAACACAACTTATTGGTTATATAAGACACACCTTTCTAGGACTTATTGGTCCCAACCGACCCTCATTGCCCTACTAAACACACCTTATTGGGCCATCATTGGTCCTAAACACAACTTATTGGTTATATACACACCTTAGTGGGACTCATTAGTCCCAACTAAACACACATTATTGGGCCATCATAGGTCCTAAACACAACTTATTGGTTACTAGCCGTGTGCCCGCGCGTTGCGGCGGCGACAGTGTCTAGCGTGTTATTCGTCTTCTGTTCGCGCGTTGTAGCGGCACAAGAAACTACAACGCGGTATTTGTTTATTTGTTCGCTTGTTATGGCGGCACGACAATTTACATCGAGGTATTCGTTTTTTAGAACTCAAACAAATAACAACAAACACCCGAATTAAAATATATATTGGTCACAAACATAGTAATTTAAAAACATCCATTAAAACCATTTCTAAACTATTACAATCATCTATAATTTAAAATTTTAACTTTTAAATTTCAGAACTTTTACTTAAAATCATCAGTTATCATCAAAGATACCATTTTATTTTAGTGTTTATACCTAAATTTTTTTTTTAAAAAGAAGATGTATTTTAGTGTTTATACCTAATTTTAACTTTTAAATTTCAGAACTTTTACTTTTTGTATATGTTGTTTTATTCGTTACTATGAGCATATACATATTCATGTGTTCAGTTTGTTCTATTATATTTTTTTCATTGAAATTTGATCATATGTCATATAAATGATCTATTGTTTGCTCCTCGTATATTAAAACGGTTCCTTTATCATTGTTCATAGTCAAATTATTAAATATTTCCTTCCAAAAAGTTTTAGTGATTTATGCTTGGATTTTAAATTACCATTTGATACTTTTTTAAGTTTTTTTCCTAAGCGTATAAAGTTTTTAAGAAAAAAGGTTTCTTAATTCTGAAAAAACGTGCTTTAACAAAAGAGTGACATTTTTTTATTTTTTCTAGAATATTTATTTTAGTTTTTATATGATGTCTTGTTATATATTTAAAAAAAAAAGCTCTTTTTAATAGCACATGATATTTTAGGGGTGGAATTTGATAAATTTGAAAAATAAAATTTCAAGGGTGGGGTGCAACAAGTGAGAGAGGGGAGTGTGAATAGCCTAACCCTTTTAAAAAATGCCTAAGAGCCACTCAAAATGGGTTGAAAAACATATCTCGTTGGCTCGACTCATACACCTTTTGTCCAAATTTAAAAACTTTTTATAAATAACAAGTGTGTCAAATAATCTTTTGGTCAAAATAAAAAATATGATACCTAAACTCCCTGTTGGAGATGCATAGAATAATGACTTTGTTATAACTTGAAGTATGTATGAATATAATATACACATATTACTCATAATGTGAAGTACAAACTTACTCGTAATTTGAAGTACAGACTGTCCGATAAAACCAAAACATTATCAACAGAGCTACAAACAAGCAGTGATATTTTGTCTATATATCAATGATGTGTGCCAAACTTACATAGTTACATAGCAACCATATGTGTAAAAATTAGGCTCGTGGTTTGTAATTGATACAATTGATACAACATTTGGCTTTCATCATAAATTGATATTTAAAGTCAAAATTAGACTTTTTAATCACTTTATTGGTTATATCCCTCGGGCCTGTAGCATTTATGTATGTTACTCGTTTCAACGATACATCTAATTTTAACATAGCAAAATCCTCAACAATCATGACACAATTGATCTCGACACCGTCAAATGTACATACAACTCCCATCAACATGGCTTGCGGTTGCAACTCGGATGAGGGGTATATACACATCTTTCTCTTGAGTCCCATGCAACTCAGATGATACACAACTTTCTATATACAAATCTTTTTGCCTTCGCGATCAAATTGGTAATCTTAAAAAGTCAGTTAAATAGATTTCCACTGTAAAGACAGAAAAGAAAATACAAAGAAATGCTTGTGGATGAATCCAACCAGCCCCATCCACTATACTAATATTACGTGTTTTGACCCATTATCTGGACTGCATGTCTCTGCAGTTTGTGTTTCTCTTGCCCGACATATGAACAAAGAACCAGGTGAAGTATAAAATGTTGACACCTGATCAATTTTGCCTTGCTACATAACTTCAGCATTAACATAGAAAGTTGACCAAGGCTGAAGTAAAAAGGATTACCCTTAAAATAGCATGTAAGTGTAGGCTTTCACAACACCTCTAGTAGGATGTTTAAGAAATTCATCCATAGCCAGCATGTCTTTTCCATTCGCACATCAGTTGAAAGGCTAATTCTGCAATGTTACATATGAGAAGTTAAAAGGACGAAACTAATTATGTGATTAATAAGACATGCTTGATATTAAAAATAACACTGTTTTTAATCAACTTCTAACACATGTTAGAATAGGAGGCAATCTACAAGACGATATGCATAGTGTAAATTAAACTATATGCATAGTAAAAAAGCATAAATTGGGATTTTAAGCATCAAAGCTTCCAGAATATATGAAATTTGATGAAGGCAAGCGTCATGAACTTAAATTATTTAAACAAGCTACTATTAGATAGTGACTTTTTTAATTAATTATACAGTTGGGCAGCTTATTTGCAACCCAATACTTATTGAATAAGCTAACATCATTAATACAACGCAATAGCCGAGAAAAGCATATTTCACTATTTGAATTATAGATTACATGAAACTCGACAGAGTATTAAGTTGCATTCTTACCTTCCTTGCTTAATAACACAGGTGACATCATTTAAGATGGTTATCTTAGCCCTTTTAGACTTCAAACCAGGTATCATGACAATGTCCTGTCAGAGAAAAAGAAAGCACTTGTTTGAAACTAATAACCAAATAACAAAACCTTTTACTTTCTATAGTAAGTGACACAAGAAACAATCCTAATTGTGCTTTCTTTTAAACAACCAAATTCTAAACCAAGCCTTGAAGATCCCAATTATTAATCACTCGATATTTTAAACAACTTAAATAAAACATACCTTTGTGGTAAATTTGAGACCGCCAAATTTGATTTGTCTAGTTTATCAAAAAATCACATGATTATACCTTTGTCAGATGTGAGTGTCCACCTAAAGTATGTCATCAGGTTCCAGAATAGGAGTCTGCAATATGATCAGCTCAAAACAATAAGACATAAACCAAGATCACCAATATGCTCTTAAATAAATTTTTTAGGGTGGAAGCTGTAATTGTTTATCTATTTGACTTTTGAGGTCATATATGCTAAACTTTAAGATGAAACGTCATACTAATCACAAATTTAGATTCATGTTTTTTTACTAAAGAATCAAATGGTAATACTAAAATCAAAGGGCATAAACAATGAGTAAAGAGAGACAAAGCTATATTTTCAATAGATGGAGTTATACTTTTCTTGCCACTTTGACTTCAAAAGTCAAACGTACTAATTTTCAAGTTGAAATATGATATACCAAAAAAAACAAATCTTCTAGGCAGGTCTTGTTTTAATAGAATCACACTTAACACCAATCATACTAAAATGGTAATTGTATCCATACTTAACCAACCCAACTCCAGATTTGGAAAGGATGCTTTTTGACTAAAGAAACACGTTGAAACAGAAGTTTAGAAATGCACCAAACCCCCCAATTAACTCATCATACCTATGCCTACAATTTCTATGAGAATAGATAACCTCTTTCTAAGCTTCCCTCTTCATTAACTTAACGTAAAATATAGGAGAATCATGACCCATCATAGTTATAAGTGTGAAATTTAAGGGCATTAAAACCTACCTGCAAAATTCATATAGCTTCCATAATTACTTCACTACGATAATTGAACTAAACTGCCCACCTATCCACCAAACGCAACCCTCCTTCTAAGCAGCCCTCCTTCTAAGCATCTGAAAATCATGCAAGACCTGCAGATAGTAGGAGAAAAAGAAGGCTGATTAGCAACAACGGTGACAAATAATTTTGAAACTAAAAAAAACATGATTTATGATTATGAGGGGTTAACCTGTCCATGCATGGTATGGGTTCTTTTAGATTGAAACTTTCATGGTTGCACACTAAAGGATATAAATGGGTCAAAAGAAAGCTGCTGACTAAAAGGCTAAATCTGACATCAATGGAAGTGGGTTGCTTTATGTTTAAGGGTTGCTTTCATATATCCCTTTTACGTGTCTAAAACAGGAAACCGTGGATTAAAAAATCATGGGTAGATAGCTACAATTTTGTTATTAAATCGTTTGACCTGCTAAAAGATGAGGAAAACATACAGGCCTGTTAGGTTACTATAAAGTTGAAATCGAGATGTGAGCGAGACGTAATCATTCAGGGTCCAGATTTGGATTAACACCAAAACCAAAACCAGATACACCGCTAGCTGTCTCCGCTAGGGCGCAGCTGCAAAACCATTCCTTCCTTCTCAGTACAAATAGGAATACTAACAGCATCAGCCATAGCTTCATCAGGTTGGGGCACAGTAAATGCAGGAACACCTTTCTGCATGAAAAATAAGCACAAATTAGACATGGATACAAATGAAAATGAGCAAAATTTAGAAAGCACCTTAAAGGAAACAACTGTGAAAGAGCCAAAAACAATAAACTAAACCAATTTGCACCTTCAAGATGGCAGCCTTCACCCCAACAATTGCTGCAAGAGTATTTCCTAAAAAAAATTGACACATTCAAGATTTGTCTAATAGGCTAGCATTGTATTAAGAGTAATATAAGAATATAAATATGTCAAAACTAACCTACAATTTCTGTGTAGTCATACCCCAAGGATAGATCAAATATGCTCACCTCAGTGTTGATAATATACTAATAAATGAAGCAATTCTCTACCCTCGGGGCTGACTGCTACACACTCACAAAGCTTATCAGCATTTTTTCAGCCTGCTCCACAAAGCAAAACCCACAAGTTGAAGCTGTCAAGATCTTCACACTTTATCGAAATAAATTATAAATAACACCAAATAGATCTTGATATTGTAAATGCAAGCACAACATACCATGTTCTTAGTCATAAGCCTGTCTTTAGAGCCCACAAAGCCGGTTCTAGATCTGCCCTCTCCAAATGGTTCTACAAAGGAGGAAGAAAAATAAAAGAAGCATAGCTTACCTTATCATAGTCAGCTTCAAGCTTGATAAGTGAGGCAAAAAGTTCATCCCGAACTTGTTCTTGAACTGGATTAAATCATTAATATGTAAACTAATCAGACTCTAAACTTAAATTACAACTGTATAACAGTTTAAACAACCTTTGGAACATAATCGGGCATTGCGAAATCATAAATACTTGAAATAAACACAAACGACAAACCCTTCGCCTGAAGTGCTACCAACCTGCTCAGATTCAGACTCTTCGGCTGAAGTGCTACCAAAATCGGCCATAATTTATCCAAGGTTTGAGTAAAAATCTGCAAATCACCCACAAACAACAAACGTATCTTAGTAAAAATCAATTGAACGATACAAAAATGACAAATAGGCTCACCGGATGGCGGCTGTTCGAGTACGAATAGCGATGTGGTTTCTATACCCCTCCGGTTGTCGGAACTGAAAACAAAATCGCACAAAAACCGGTTTTATGTAGATCTGGAGCAAGAACATGTCATATGGAGAGCATTTCAGAGCAAAAACCAGTCGGTTGATCTCTGACGAACAAGATGAGCTACTAATGATGATGCAAAAGCCCTGCAAAAAAAAAAGTAAACGGAGAAGAATCAAGGATTTAGGATCGAGTGGTATGGAGAGATTTAAATCCACACCTGCGATTTGGGTATGGAAGGCGCGATTTGGGCTAAACAGAAGAGGAATTAGGGTTTTATGAATTACCTCTTGAATTGTTTTCAGAGATGGAGTCGATCTGAAGAAAAATTCAACTGAAGAGAAAAGGATAGAAAGGATGATGGGAGCGATGATATGAGATCTAAATTTTTTTGAATTTTGAACATCGCAGAAGAGAAGTACTATAGGCTCTGTTCTGAATCTCTGGCTTGCGTAAAAGGGATGTCTGAATTTCTGGTTGCATAGAAAGAAAATTGATATCACCCTAAAGGGGAGATTCTCTTCTGTATCTTCTGTAAAGCAAAAATTGGTCAAAAGCTCGTGAATATGGTCGCTGGTTCAAGAGTTTGGGACTGCATTATATGTTTGTACATGTTGTTGATATGTTTGTACGCGTCTTAATTTTAAGACGCCTATATTACGAAAATGCCATTATAATCAATATACATTATATAGTAGTATAGATATACACACCTTACTAGGACTTTTTGGTTCTAACCGACCCTCATTGTCCTACTAAACACACCTTATTAGGCCATCATTAGTCCTAAACATAACTTATTGGTTATATACACACCTTAGTGGGACTCATTAGTCCCAACTAAACACAACATATTGGGCCATAATTGGTCGTAAACACAACTTATTGGTTATATAAACACCTTATTAGGACTCATTGGTGCCAACTAACCCTCATTGTCCCTAAACCCACTTTATTGTGCCATCACTGGTCCTAAACACAACGTATTGGTTATATGCACACATTAATGGGAATCATTGGTCCCAACTAAACACACCTTATTGGGCCATAATTGGTCGTAAACACAACTTATTGGTTATATACACAGTTTATTGGGACTCATTGGTCCCAACGGACCCTCATTGCCCTTAAACACACATTATTGGGCCATAATTGGTCCTAAACACAACTTATTGGTTATATAAGAAACACCTTACTAGGACTAATTGGTCCCAACCGACCCTCATTGCCCTAATAAACAATCCTTATTGGGCCATCATTGTTCCTAAACACAACTTATTGGTTATATAAGAAACACCTTACTAGGACTTATTGGTCCCAACCGACCCTCATTGCCCTACTAAACACACCTTATTAGGCCATCATTGTTCCTAAACACAAATTATTGGATATATACACACCTTAGTGGGACTCATTAGTCCCAACTAAACACACATTATTGGGCCATCATTGGTCCTAAACACAACTTATTGGTTATATACACACCTTACTAGGACTTATTGGTTCTAACCGACCCTCATTGCCCTACTAAACACACCTTATTGGGCCATCATTGGTCCTAAACATAATTTATTGGTTATATACACACCTTAGTGGGACACATTAGTCCCAAATAAACACACCATATTGGGCCATAATTGGTCGTAAACACAACTTATTGGTTATATAAACACCTTATTAGGACTCATTGGTGCCAACTAACCCTCATTGTCCCTAAACCCACTTTATTGTGCCATCATTGGTCCTAAACACAACGTATTTGTTATATGCACACATTAGTGGGACTCATTGGTCCCAACTAAACACACCTTATTGGGCCATAATTGGTCGTAAACACAACTTATTGGTTATATACACACTTTATTGGGACTCATTGGTCCCAACGGACCCTCATTGCCCTTAAACACACATTATTGGGCCATCATTGGTCCTAAACACAACTTATTTGTTATATAAGACACACCTTACTAGGACTTATTGGTCCCAACCGACCCTCATTGCCCTACTAAACACACCTTATTGGGCCAACATTGGTCCTAAACACAACTTATTGGTTATATACACACCTTAGTGGGACTCATTAGTCCCAACTAAACACACATTATTGGGCCATAATTGGTCGTAAACACAACTTATTGGTTATATAAACAGCTTATTAGGACTCATTGGTGCCAACTAACCCTCATTGTCCCTAAACCCACTTTATTGTGCCATCATTGGTCCTAAACACAACGTGTTGGTTATATGCACACATTAGTGGGACTCATTGGTGCCAACTAAACACACCTTATTGGGCCATAATTGGTCGTAAACACAACTTATTGGTTATATACACACTTTATTGGGACTCATTGGTCCCAACTGACCCTTATTGCCCTTAAACACACATTATTAGGGCATCATTGGTCCTAAACACAACTTATTAGTTATATAAGACACACCTTACTAGGACTTATTGGTCCCAACCGACCCTCATTGCCCTACTAAACACTCCTTATAATGCCATCATTGGTCCTAAACACAACTTAATGGTTATATACAAACCTTAGTGGGACTCATTAGTCCCAACTAAACACACATTATTGGGCCATCATTGGTCCTAAACACAACTTATTGGTTATATACACACCTTACTAGGACTTATTGGTTCTAACCGACCCTCATTGCCCTACTAAACACACCTTATTGGGCCATCATTGGTGCTAAACATAATTGATTGGTTATATACACACCTTATTGGGACTCATTAGTCCCAACTAAACACACCATATTGGGCCATAATTGGTCGTAAACACAACTTATTGGTTATATAAACACCTTATTAGGACTCATTGGTGCCAACTAACCCTCATTGTCCCTAAACCCACTTTATTGTGCCATCATTGGTCCTAAACACAACGTATTGGTTATATGCACACATTAATGGGACTCATTGGTCCCAACTAAACACACCTTATTGGGCCATAATTGGTCGTAAACACAACTTATTGGTTGTATACACACTTTATTGGGACTCATTGGTCCCAACGGACCCTCATTGCGCTTAAACACACATTATTGGGCCATCATTGGTCCTAAACACAACTTATTGATTATATAAGAAACACCTTACTAGGACTTATTGGTCCCAACCGACCCTCATTGCCCTACTAAACACACCTTATTGGGCCATCATTGGTCCTAAACACAACTTATAGGTTATATACACACCTTAGTGGGACTCATTAGTCCCAACTAAACACACATTATTGGGCCACCATTGGTCCTAAACACAACTTATTGGTTATATACACACCTTACTAGGACTTATTGGTTCTAACCGACCCTCTTTGCCCTACTAAACACACCTTATTGGGCCATCATTGGTTCTAAACATAATTTATTGGTTATATACACACCTTAGTGGGACTCATTAGTCCCAACTAAACACACCATATTGGGCCATAATTGGTCGTAAACACAACTTAT
>JBCNJP010014101.1:0-11422 GCA_039602395.1 Deinandra increscens subsp. villosa | reverse complement strand
CAGAAGAGTCATACCTAGGAGATGGACTCCGTAAAGATGACGATCTTCCCAGAATAATAAGAAAATTCCTTCTAAGATGGTGATTTCTTTGCAACCGTTGCTTTAGGAACCTTATTAGCTTTCACTAGTTTCATTGTTAGCAATCGAATCTTCCTTCACTTGGTAACCCAAACCTTGTGTTTGTAACCTAGAATCTTTGAAAAACTTGAAGAAGAACCTGAAGCTTCTCTTGACTTAGCTTCACTAGTGAATTTGGCTTTGATATCCTTCAGCTTGTTCTTTTCAATCAAAACAATTTTCTTCTTCGGTTGCAGAAGAACTCGAAGCGACCTTCTATGAAACACTTTCTCATTTTCCAGCAATACAGACTTTGAAGCAAATTTTGGAGCTTCACCCAACGGCTTTTCTTTCTTCTTAGACTTAGACTTGTTCTTCTTCGGTGGAGTGGCAAATTTTGAATAATCATGCACTTCAGTTTTAGGATCAAGCGAAGCAGAAGTAACTTCAATTAAATCCATTGGTTGAGGTACCAAGTGAACATCATCCTTTTGAGAATTTTCCGCGCTCTTATCCTGCTTGTATAAGAAATTTAGCAGTCGGTGACAAATTGCAATTCTTTACTTGCCTCTTCAACTCCAAAATTTCCAATTTCAAATCATTAATCTTCTGTTGACCCTCAAACACCTCCTTGTTGTGACTTGATGAACTTTGCATTGAGATCATCGTATTTCATAAGTTTGTAACTTCCTGATCTCACATTCTGCAAACAACTCTGAAGAACACTTTCTCTCTTCTACTTATAGATCTCAACAACCTTAGTAGATCTCATTCTTGTCTCTCTAAAGAACATTCTCATCTTAAAGCATAGAGATCTTATTTTGAAGTTTTTCAACAGTAACATTAGTTTTTGCAATGAGAGCAGTAGCTTCTTCATATTTTTGCTGAACTGGATAACTTTTCTCAAACAGATTTTCAAAATCTTGAGCTGCGTCTAAAGCTTCAGCTTTAGCCTTCGCACACTCTTCAGCCAATTGAGATTTTTCTTTCAAAACATCGTCATGAACATGAACTAATTCATAATACTTCTTTTGAAAATCTTCCACCTCTTTCTTGAGCACCACAATTTCTTCAGTTGATAGTTGACATCTTTGTTCAAAACCTGCAACCTGCTGAAGCAATCTTTTACATTTAAGACATTCAAACTCGTCAACCTTTGAACTTGTAGAAACTTTAGGTAATTCTTCTTGAACCAAAGATACACTTGAAGAAGAATCAGACTCAGTTAAAAAGTTGTCATCATCAGCATGTTGAGCAGTTAAAGCAATTGAGATTGGAGTATGATTCTTTTTAGCTGTTGAATCTGCATTCCAAGCAAATTCATTTGAATGCACAAATGTATTAGTCCAATCATGAGCAAGAGTAGCAGATTTCTTCTCAACCATTTCAGCTTCATTTGATGGATGAAAAACTAAATGTGCATGTTGACCAGCCTTCAATTTACCTTCCACAGAACTTGGACATTCTCGAGCAAAGTGACCATAAACTGAACACTTATAACATTTCACCTTAGACTTGTCCAAACCAATCTTCCCTTCCTGATTCAGTATCTTCTTACCAGTTCTATTTAAAAATTTCTTTGTTTTACGAACCAACATAGCATATTGCCAATTTAGATCCATTTCCTCTAAATGATCATAATCAATCTGATCGTAATCTTCATTTGCTAACTCAGCATTACTCACAGAACCAGTGATAACACCAAAGTATGAAGATACTAATTCAGACATCAACGCATTATAATCATCGAAAGTTTGAACAGACAATGCACTTTGAGTCGAAGAACTTGGAATTGACACAGTACAACCAGCAGAAGAATAACTTGGAATTTCATATTTACCTATCAGAAATGATGTAGGAGGAGCAGAACAAAGAATATTAGACTTCCCAGCATTCATTGTAGAATCATTTTCACCATGATACATTGCAGGATTCTGAATTTGTGTAGGAAGTGATTTATTCACCATTAACTCCATATCTCGAGCCTGGATTCTTTGAACCAAATCATTGAAAGATAATCCTGAAAAATCCTTATCATGAGTAATCATCATCACATAATTCTACCATTTTTCAGGCAAAGCTTCTAAGATCTTTTCTTTCATATCAGCCTCTTCTTTAGTAAGATTCACTAAACGCATTTCACTCATCAGATGAGCGAATCTTGCAATTAAATTGGGAATCGTTTCATTTTGATAATGCTTAAAACTATCAAACTCTTTCTTCAAAACCTTTTGTCGACTTTTCTTGTATTGGTCATTGCCTTCACATCGTTTTTCCAATGCATCCCATAGACTTTTTGATGTGTAGATACCAGCAAATTGATGAAGTAACTCTTTAGGCAATGCCATCGTTAAAGTACCATACGCCTTTTTCTCAGCTTGATAAGCTTTCTTTTGTTCAGATGACATCTTTCTTTGAAGAATAGGTTCAGTAGTTTCATCTTTACGGTAAACATATTGCTCAGTGAAAGATAACCACATATCAATGTTATTTGTATCGACAAACGCTTCAAACCGTTTAACCCAACTATGATAATCTTCCAATTTTAGCAATTTGGGAACTTTCTGACTTGTTCCGATTTCATTATCATAATTCATCATTGTTTGCATCGTCGCTTGAACCGAATCTTGAATAGCCGCAAACGCTTGAAAATCGGACATTTATGAAAAGCTGGTTACTGTTCACTCCGAACCTAGTCCGAACTTGGCTACGCCGAACTCTCTCCGAACCTGACCTTCGGAAGAATAAAAACCAAATAACTCCGAAGAATCACCGAACTCTGTCCGAATGTCCACTGATCCCTCACCGAACTCTCACCGAACCACGATAAAGACCGAACATTGTCCGAACCTCGAGTTCGGAGCGGTTATGCCGAGCTTGTCCGAACCTCAGACGAGACAGATTTCACTCGACGACATTTTTCTCGATTTTCAACATTTTTGACTGGAATTTTCGACAAGAATTCAAGCAAACTTGATAGAAACAACTCATGAATGGATTTTTTTGATTAAAAGCACACTCGAAACAATCAAACGAACTCAAAAATGATTGATATTTTCGCAAAATCGTGAATTTAAACTCAAAACATCAAGAAACACTGATTTCCGACTAGTAGAGCAAACCAAATGCTCTGATACCACTTGAAATTGCTTGAGCGTGTAGATCTTCTACTTAGTCGTAATGAAATCAATTTAAACAAGTAAAACACAGAGAGTAAATACAAAAGGCTTGTTTTAACCACAGAGATTACCACAAAGTACACAGAGAAGATATATCTTGGAACCCCCCAACAATTCTATACAAGATGATCTATTTATACAATGTAAACAAGTAAAACACAGAGAGTAAATACAAAAGGCTTGTATTAACCACAGAGATGACCACAAAGTACACACGTTCGGAGCTGTCCGAACTACAAGTTCGCTGGGAGTTCGGACCTCAGCTATATTGTGTGATCCGTCTTGTATTCGATACTTCACATGACGATCAAGGACCATGTATCAACACTTCCAATTAGTTTTACCATTTCATTGCACATGCAATGCTTGTAAATGGTACTTTCCCCAAAGATTTTAAGATTTTGACTTGAGGAGCTGGATAACTCAGATTTTGCTTTATTAGAGTCATCAGGGTTGGTTTTATTTTGAATCAGAGTTTCAAGAACTGGACTTTTGTTTTTGGAACTGTTGTCCAGTTGTGACTTATTTTGACTGCTACATTTTACAAAGACAGTCTTGGAACCTTTAGTTCCTTGTATGTACCCGATTCCTTATCCATAATTTCTTGGTGTGTTTGTCATTTTTTCAAGTTGATCATGGGCATTTACGAGACCATTTATCTTGTTTATTTCCACGTGCAGTCTTTGATATAGAGTTGCACGTTCGGTCTCATAGTGATCAATTTTGGCTTTATTACTCAAGTTTTGAGTTTCTAGTTGCCTTAATCTTAACAATTATTTTTCTCTATCCTCTTTTAGTTGATGAAGTTCAGACAGGAGAGAGTTAATATCTTCTTCAAAAGTTTTAAACTTGTTTTCATTTAAAAGTTTGTTTCTTTCAGAATTTTCTTGAAGAACTTTATAGTTGACTGACATGTTATTGAATTGAACGATTAGATCAGAGTGAGATGAGCTTACCTGCTTTTCAGGTGAGATTTTGGATAGATTAGTTGAGAGAAATTCATCATTTATCATAAGACATTTGTTGGATTGACATTCCTCTTCTGATGATGACTCAGAGTCCCAGTTCTCAACTTCAGCCATTAATGCCTTTTCTTTCTGCATGGGTTGTTCATACTTCTTCTTGTAGTATGCAACATCTTTGAGTCTTTTATTCTTGCAATCTGAAGCATAGTGTCCCATTGTTCCACATTTGAAGCATCTTATCTCAGTCTTCTCAACTTCAGGTTTGTTGTGTTCAGATGACCGATTTTTATTTTCTTCATTTTTAGAAAAATTGTTTTTGGTTGACCAGGAAGGATTCTTTTTTAATCTTCCAAATTTGTTTGGTCAGTAGTGCTAGTGATTTTTCAAATGACGCATTTTCTGTCTCATACTCAGAATATTCATATTCTGAGTTACTTAGTTCTTTTCGTTTTGAGTGGCTGGCTCTTGTTTTATGTTTCTGTGACAATCCGACTTTTCAAGTCACTTTCTAGCATTAACTGAACGTAAAACGTATTAAATGTTGTGTGAACATTTATGTGCTTATCTGCATTGACTTTAGCAATTAGGGTTTTGTGTAGTAATCACTAAACGAGCATGCACCTAAGTTTGACGTTTGATATTCTTGTTTTATGATTTTATGTAAATCATACGTTATGATTTTATATGAACGTTGTGTCATTTAAAGTGACGGTTAAACCTATATTTTATGTGACGTTTATATACATTAATAGTATATAATTTTATGTGAACTTGATTATGTAACTCAAAGAGTTATAAGTATGATTTTAAGTAACTTAAATGCATATTTATAGATTTATAATCTATGATTTATGTGACAACGAGATTTGTATTCCCTTATAAACGTCCTACAATTAGTATATTTCGACAAGTCTCGTATACTCGGCATTAAAAATATTTTCCCGTTACCCTTCGTTAACTTCCGTTAGAGCCGTTAGCGTTTATAAAACTTCGAGGGGTTATTTTTGTCATTTCCCAAACATGTTTTTATTTAATCTAAATCTAGAGGGACCATTTTGTATTTACCTCAAACCTGTTTTATTAGTTGTAAATTTTGAGGGACTTGTTGTGCCAAATCTCAATTCTTGAATTGAAACCCACGTCTACGTGAATTGAAGTCGGCGACCGTTGTTGTTCGACCGATCATCACTACATCGCCGGTTACAACCTTTAATTCCCATTAACTCCTCAATCAAGACTCATATTAGTGTAATTCATCAATCATATGCACCATTCCTCCCAACCATCGCACATCCCGTCCTCTCCCTTGTTCCCTCTGTTATTCACGACATCAAAAAAAAAAAAAAAAAACACCACAGTCACAATTCCGACGAATTCTCACCATATAGCCACTGTTTACCCTCATTCGACACATCCCTGTGATCACGAGTTCCCCACGAGCGTCCCGGAGCAATCGGATTTGGGTTTCGTGACGGTGCTCGGAGTTCGCGGTTAAGTTTCGGGTTCGTTTCGGTGCATAAAACTCGACAATCTCTCATCTTCGACCCGAGGTAATGATCCCCTAAAGCTAGTCGCACATTTTTTTAAGTTTATTTTAAGTTTCACGATTTTCCGGTCGCCGGAAAATAACTCCGGCGACATTAGGGTTTGTGGGGAAGAAGAAGACATGAACTGGGTACGGGTTAAATATTTCTAGATCTGATTTAATAACAGACGCCAAACTAGCACAGTGGTTGGGTCGTTGGGTTTTATGCGTGAGGTCGTGGGTTCGAGACCC
This sequence comes from Deinandra increscens subsp. villosa, assembly GCA_039602395.1. Taxonomy (NCBI): domain Eukaryota; kingdom Viridiplantae; phylum Streptophyta; class Magnoliopsida; order Asterales; family Asteraceae; genus Deinandra; species Deinandra increscens. Next base: position 5,444 of record JBCNJP010014101.1, on the reverse strand, counting down.
AGCCTGCGCGTTTTGTTTTTTTTTTTTCCTGTTTCCTTCCTTAAACTCAATCCTGGTCACTGTGTTTATATAAAATGAACTCGAACGGGATCTAAGCACAGTTGGACCGCTGGCTGAGTGGTTAAAACCTTTGTGTTGGTCCCGGAGGTCACGGGTTCGAACCCAGTGACCTCCATATTATTATTTTTAATTGTTTTTGTATTGTTTTGTGTTGTTTTGAGCATGAGTTCACTAGATTTTGTATCAAAGTTATCATATTTTTAAACTCGTAAAACCCGTAAAAATATATTTGAGATGTTAAAACTCGTAAATCATATTATTAGTTATAAAACATGTTTAAACTTGTCAATTTAAATTAAAAATATAGTTTTTATTTTTAAAACATCCATGTATATATATTTATAGATATAAAACTTTGGGTTTATTTAAAAAAGGGATAAATAGATATATATATTCATTGTGTAAACTATTTTATATATATACAAGACGTTGGCTTGAAACGAAGAAATCTTTTGTGTAAACATTAAATGTTTTTAGGAAACTATTAAAAAACGTTGTTTTGATTAGAAGCACGAAATACTCGGTTTTGGATTATGTTTCACCATAAATTGTTGTTTCTTTTCAAAATAAATATTTAAATCATTAGATTTAACATATTTACCTATATATATATAAATATATATAACTCGTTGAAACTTTATTATTAACGTCACTTGAACATTTATTTAAATATATCTATACTATTATATAAAGCATATTGATTAAAATGGCACAATTGTAAATTCAGGCGTCTTAAAATTAAGACGCATTCCCTTCTTAGCTTGAATCTGCATCTCGATTCTTCAAACTGTCCTAACACCTTCCTATTCTCTGTTGTATCAAACTCACTTTATACATTTGTTGCAGGGAATCTCTAATTTGAGAGTATTCTTCATCTCTCTTTTGATCTTAAGACTCCACTCCTTCCATTATTGGAAAAAACGCCAGTGACGACTCACTCTTGATATCTCAGAGAATCAAAGAAAGAAATCATAAATTCAAAATTTGAAAATTGAAACACGTCAAGCATCTCATTCCATCTCCATCGTCCCCTCACAATCTCACCCATTCCACTCACTCAATTGTTGGAAGGATTCTCTAATTCGGACTTGCATGTTCGTGATTCAACCAAATCTGTTTCGATTCAGGTTAGATTCTGCACATTTTGACCCCGAATCTATTCAAACATCAGTTCGATCCAGGTTAGATTCTGCACATCGCGACCCCAAATCTATTTAAGCATTCGGTTGTGTGTCTTTGTTTGCGTATTAACGATCTATGGTTATTATGTGGCTGCAGTGTTAGTTCGAGAAGGGGGAACGGCGATTAGGGTTTCTGATGATGATTTTGGATAATCAAGAGACAGTAGAATCAAGCAACGATTATGGTTAGTTGTTTCTATGCGGTCTTTGATTGATTTAGGATTAGGTTTTGAGCTTTTTTTACTTGATTTCACCTTTTTATGGTAGCTGGGATTGAACAATGTTCGATTGACCAGGAGTTACGAAATGCTATCTCAACTTTGTGTTTATAAAAACCATGATGGATTCAAGATTTTTTTTTCCTTTTGATTTTTTTTTGTCCTGACATATAATCTATGCTTGAATATTGATTATAATCCTTGGATTATTATTGAAATTGGATGCGGTTTTATACCCTGATTGCATTTGCTATAATCCCTTAGTTTTTAGCTGGTTATAATATGGAAGGCTTAGATTGAACCTGGTAACAATATTCTTTTGAAGGCTTCTAAAGCCAATAGGAACATTTAGATATCTCTTTCTTAATTCTTAAGGATTTTCCATTGTGTAGGCGTGTTCTCTACTATTGCTATGAACTAGCTACTGCCCACAGAAAGGCGAATATTTGTTTTAGATACAATTGCATTCTTGTTAATGGTACCTTGTTTGACTGGTGCAGGATGACAAGGAGGGTGCTAGGATGTTAAATGATGATAATTTTATAGATGATATTGGTGCTGATATCCAGCAGACCATTATGGAAGTGACCATGGTGGTTATTCTCCCAGTCGTGCTCCTTAGGTAATATATATGAAGCATGTTTGTATGGCTATTGATATTGTTAAGCGTGTTGCAATTTTAAGCTTACAGTTCTACTATTTAATCCCCTAAAAATCATTGAATTTGACACTTTCGAATGTCATTAGAGGATTCTGAGTTGCATGTATTTTGCTATCCTTTGCAAAATTAATTTTACATTGTAGGCTAAGGAGGGTGAAGAAGATGATGAAATCAAGGACCTTGACAAGCAAATACAATTCTTGAATGATTTTGGGAAATCTGTAACAGTGATGTGTGTGTCTGTTATTTGTTGTATATGTTGTTGGATTAAAAAGTTGCTTCTTCTTCCTTACAGTCATCTGCACAGGTAATATGAGATGTTTGTTTTGCTACTTTTGTGTAATATTTTTTTTGCTTGAACTGTGCTTTATTTCTTCTCGCAGGCGTTCAGTCGAAGCATCTTTAGGGAAGGTATTAATTTTGCTTCACGGTAAATGTATAAACATATATGTGTGTGTGGGTGTACAAATGCAATCTGTATGAATTAAAAGATTATTAACAACTATATTTTTGGCTTTTTTGTCTTCTTGAAATCTGATTAATATATCAAGGTCTATAGATTTGTTTTAGGTGAACTTTTTTCTTCTGATTTTGGTTTATCAGATTTGATTTGAATTCGTTGGTCACAAATTTGTTTCAACTAATGTTTTTCCGCATCACCTCTTTGAATGTTTCATGTTGTTAAAAGAGCTTGGAGTTGCCCTTTATAAACGACACCGGCTGAGCTCGAACTGTTTTGGGTGTTTCAGACACAGTCACACAGGTGGTAGTCGCCATAGAAGCTGCTGATGGGGATTTGAATATAGCAGTTTTGATACTCATGAACCAACAAGTAAGTATCTGAGATGACATGTGGCAAATTGGGAAGGTTTTGGTATCAATTTGGAGTGGGTAAATTTTTTGATTGTTTTTACCTTTTATACGACAAAGTGTTATTTGGCCTTTTTTTTCTTTTTTTTTTTTGCAAAACGTTGGCTTGGGTGGTTCATGATGTTTACTAAAGAAGCGTATGAATTTTGATTGGTCCTATCTGTTGTTCAATAGGGTTGATGGAAATAATATGAGGTTTTGTAGTGTCAGTATAAAGAAATCAGTTATTGTGATTAGGTTTACTTGGAGTGAGCCGAGCACAATATGGGTGTTATGGGCTTGTGTGGAATGAGTTATGTTGGATGTGATCACTTGGATTTGGAGCACTCAAATGGACGAAGCAGTATATGATAAGTGCATAGATAGAATGTTTGGGATAAAATTAGTTTTGAGAAATGTACAAAACTAATATTTACTTTTTCCTTTTCGTTTTCTTGTAATTTATTTTTGTCCGAATAAAAGTTACCGGGTTTTGCCCTTTACCTAAAAAAAAGTAGCACAGGATAAATTTTTTTATTTAACTTGATGTTAATGTTGTCACATATTTCTCTTGCTTTATTTTTTTTTCACATATTACATTTGCTCTTTGAGCAATAAAATACGTCTTTGGTAAGAAAAATGATGCAAAGAAGGCCTAAATATTCAACTACAAAGTTTGAAGAAAAAATTTGGAGAAAACAAAATGTCAAAGGCATGTGATGGTTTTATATTTAAAACAAAATACATCTTTGGTAAGAAAAATGATGCAAAGAAGGCCTAAAAATCAACTTTTAATGAAATGTGATCAGTGAGCGGTTTATATTTAAAACAAAAGTCAACTACTCTTAACTCATCTCTCTTCACTACATATCGCATATGCTTTCTTGACTATTTGGCTAATAAATTGGAATAAAGTATTTTTCGTAAGAAACATTAGATGTCTTTCTGAAGATGACATGTTCCCGTTCAAAATATAAAAAATCAATTTTCAATTCCAGTTAGCTTTTTCTTAAACTATAAGATTAATACAATGCTATGAAACATATAGATTGTACCGATGATACGAATAAGAAAACTAACAGACAAATAATACAATATATCATGAAATGATTGATAAAGTAACAAAAAAGTATCATGTTGGTTAATTGTCACCTCTGCCACCGAACGCACATTACTGCATTATAAATTGTCGTCGCGTCGCATCGCGCTAACGGAAACGAATATCGCATTGTAAACTGTCGTTGTCGCTGCAACGCGCGAACAGAAGACGAATAACACGCTATACACTGTCGCCGCCGCAACGCGCGGGCACACGGCTAGTATATATATATATATAGGGAAAGTATAGAGTGAAAACCCACTTGAGTTGTGAAATCTTTGAAAACCCATCCAAGGGTTGTGAGCTTATCCACCTCACTCTATTTTATCTTATGCAAAAGGGTAAGATTGTATTTTACTCTTTCTCCCATCAATTATGAATTTTGTTTTTCCAATGCCCCATCCCATCACCTTTTCCTCCAAGATAACCCCCATTCCTATCTTTTTCTTTTCTTCATTTTCATTTACACTTATCATTTAATTCTTCTTCTTCTTCTTCATATCAAGAACACCCATTAACTCCATTAATGCACTTCAAGAAACCTTAAAAATCCAAAAAATGCAACCTCCGAATTTAATGTCATCTCCTCAACATCAGTTTCCTCACAATTTGGAAGACCATTTGCATCGTACGGAATCATCCAATGATTTTAATATCAACAATGGACAATCTTATGAAGGTATGTTAAGAGTTTTTTCTTTTTAACCTTTCTTTGTTCTTAATTCTCCCCCCCCCCCCCCCCAACAGTTTTATATTTACTTACATATGTTTTATTCAGAAGCTTTCAATGGAGATCCTAATATTCAAGACAATGTCAACAATGAGGGTTCTTCATCTAGTAATGTTGTCATGTTTGAATAAACTGAAGCATTTTCTTGTTACATATGTAAATTTACGTTTGTTTCATTTTACATCTAATCATATATTTAAATTTACATATGTAACTTGTGCTACATATGTGAATTACTTGAATTTACATATGTAACATACTGTGATGTTTACGTATATGAATTGATGAACTTGTTTTCTTTGTAGGTTACGAGATTTTGTGTCAAAGTTGAAGATGATTATCAAGAACTCAAGAACAATTAGCTTTTATATATTTTTTTGTTACCTTTTATATATTTTTTTTATGTTTTTTAAATGTTGTTGTAATGGATACTTATAAGTTAATAAAATATATTTGTAATAGCACTAATACTTTTTTTTACATATGTTAAATCTCCATATATATTAAATTTACATATGTAAATTACTTGTGCTACGTTACGTAAACTTAGATGAAAATCTACGTATGTAAATTACTTGGATTTACATATGTAAGTTATCTGAATTTACATATGCAACATGTTGTGATGTTTACGTATATAAACTGA
>JBCNJP010014100.1:0-11422 GCA_039602395.1 Deinandra increscens subsp. villosa | reverse complement strand
TGGAAGTTAAGTCAACATTTATTCACTTAGAAAAGTTCAGGGGTCAATATTGATGTTCTGTCAATATACAGGGACTGATTCTGCTCATTTCGTTAATACTTGTTAATGACCGTTAGGTTTGTTATTAGCTGTTGATATATTGGTTGTAGCTTAGCAGATTTGGGCGAATCATCTTGTAATCGTTTTAGTTCCTTTTCTTCTCAATAATAATGATCCTTGATCTTGTGTGTCAATTCAAGCTTCCATTTTAGTTTCGATTTCATTCTGATTTTATCACAATTGGTATCAGAGCCACTGGCTCAAATCGAAGGTGCGAATCGAAGGTTCAAATCGATGAATTGAAGTTCGTTGCGTTATCGAAGAAGAATGGGATCTGTAGGTAAATTCGATATCGACAAATTTGATGGGAAGAATGACTTCAATCTTTGGCGATTGAAGATGCGAGCGATTTTGGTTCATCAAGGTAATGTTGATGCTCTGAAGGGAGAAGAGAATATGCCGGAGGGATTGACCGACAAGAAGAAGAAGGAGATCATGGAGAAGGCGCACAGTGCAATAATTTTGTGCCTGGGTGATCGGGTATTGAGAGAAGTCTCGAAGGAAGAAACTGCTCTTGAGGTATGGAAGAAATTGGAAAAGCTGTATATGACGAAGTCATTGGCTAACCGATTATACCTCAAGAAGAAGTTGTATACGTTTACAATGCAACCTGAGAAGTCTATTGATGAGCACACAGACGAATTCAATAAGGTAATCTTGGATTTGGAAAACATTGATGTGAAATTAGATCCTGAAGATCAGGCTGTGTTGTTTCTTGCTTCGTTGCCTCCATCCTACGAACATTTCGTAGATACTCTGATGTATGGTAGAGATACACTGACTATGGATGAGGTGTTATCGGCTCTTAATTCGAGAGAACTGAAAAGAAGGTCAGATGTCAAAGAAGAAGTTGTGCCTGAGGGACTTGTTGTGAGGGGTAAAACTGATTTTAAGAACTTCAAGAAGAAAGGGAGTTTTGTACAGCACAAGGCTAAGACAAACAAGTGGAAATGCTTTGTTTGTGGATCTGATAAGCACTTAAAGAGGGAATGCCCTGAGAGATTCAAGAAGAAGAAAAAGGACAAGTCCAGATTTAAAAATCAGGGAAATTCATCCCCTGAAGAGTCAACTGATGGGTATGAATCTTCTGATGTCTTGGTTGTTGATGATAGAAGAAGTACAAATCAATGGATTCTTGACACTGGCTGTTCATATCATATGACACCTTGTAAAGAGTATTTCAAAACATTGACACTTAAGGATCTTGGTACAGTTAAACTGGGAGATGACAGGGAGTGTCAGATTAAAGGCATTGGTCTCATTGATCTTGTAATGCAGAATGGAACTGTTCTTGAACTTCAACAAGTCAGGTATATTCCTAAACTCACTAGAAGTTTGATTTCTTTAGGCACTCTTGAAAAGGATGGTCATAGTGTATGCTTAAGAAATGGAAAGGCTAAAGTTGTTAGAGGGTCTTTAGTGATGCTAACTGGAACCAGAGGTCATAATAACATTTATATACTTGATGGGAGTGTTAATGCTGAGGTGAATGTGGCTTCTAGTGTTAATAAAGTCAATGATATGGTATTATGGCATAGGAGACTTGGTCACATAAGTGACCAAGGTCTTGGTGAATTGAGAAAACAACAAGTGTTGGGTGAGGTGAAAGACACTAGTGCTGGTTTCTGTGAGCATTGTATTCTTGGCAAGTCCCACAGAGTAAAATTTGTGAGAAGTAAACATAAGTCAAAGGATCTTTTAGATTATGTCCATTCTGACTTATGGGGACCTGCTAGGACATCTTCTATAGGTGGAGCCTTTTATTTCTTATCTCTGGTAGATGACTTTACTAGGAGAGTTTGGGTGTATCCTTTAAAACAGAAGAGTGATGCCTATGTCAAATTCAAGGAGTGGGTTATGTTGGTTGAAAATCAAACAGGAAAAACAGTTAAGAAGCTTAGAACAGACAATGGTCTAGAGTTTTGTGGTGAAATGTTTTCTAAATTCTGCAAATCTAAAGGTATTGCAAGGCATCTCACAGTGCCTGGAACTCCACAGCAGAATGGCCTCATTGAGAGGATGAATAGAACTCTTTTAGAAAGGGTCAGATGCATGCTGCTAAGCTCAGGTTTACCTAAAAGATTCTGGGCAGAAGCAGTGGTTACAGCAAGTTATCTTATAAATAGATCTCCATCAGCTGCCTTAAACATGATGACTCCTATGGAGGCCTGGACTGGTAAGAAACAAGATTACACAAATTTAAGAGTATTTGGTTCTTTAGTATATGCTCATGAAAGGCAGGGGAAGTTAGATGCTAGAGCCTGCAGGTGTGTGTTTCTTGGGTATCCAGAAGGAGTAAAGGGTTATAGACTTCTGAAATTGGATGGTAAAGGTCAAAAGGTCATAGTGAGCAGAGATGTGGTGTGCAAGGAAGATTATATGTATAAGGATGTTGTGACAGGTAAGATTCAAGATGTTGGAGTTGACTTGAAGAGAGTGCCTGATGTTCTGAGTGAGGTGGAGCTACCAGTTTCTGGTGATAATGAGGATCAAGGTGATGGAAGTGTTGAACCATCACATGTAGAAGCTAGTCCTGAGACTGGCACTAGTTCTCATTCATTTCAGTTGGCTAGAGATAGAACTAGAAGGACCATCTTTAAGCCAATCAGGTATAGAAATGAAGAAGACATTTCTGCATTTGTGTTTATGGCTGCAGAGATGGATTGTGTTAATGAACCTCTTAGTTATGAAGAGGCTGTGACTTCAGTGAATCAACAAGAGTGGCTGAATGCAATGAAGGATGAGATTGCTTCTTTGAATCAGAATAATACTTGGAGATTAGTTCATAAGCCAAAGGATAAGAGTGTTATCTCATGCAAATGGCTCTATAAACTGAAGGAAGGAATGGCAGGTGATAAGCCAAGGTTTAAGGCTAGACTGGTAGCCAAGGGTTATACTCAGAAAGCTGGTGTTGATTTTCAGGAGGTATTTTCTCCAGTGGTCAAGCATACCTCTATTAGGTTGATTTTAGCTCTAACTGCAGTTTTGGATTTAGAGTTACATCAGTTAGATGTGAAAACAGCTTTCCTTCATGGAGAGTTAGATGAGGAGCTGTATATTAATCAACCTAAGGGATTTGTGGAGAAAGGTAAAGAGGATATGGTGTGCTTGTTACAAAAATCACTATATGGTCTCAAACAGAGCCCAAGGCAGTGGTACAAGAAGTTCAATGATCATATGATAAGTCATGGTTTTATGAGGAGTCATTATGATGCTTGTGTATACTTTTATGAGTATGAACCTGGTGAGTTTGTGTATTTACTCTTGTATGTAGATGACATGCTCATTGCATGCAAGGATACCAAGGTTATTGAAGAAACTAAATCAATGCTCAAATCTGAATTTGATATGAAAGATTTGGGTGAGGCCAAGAAGATAATTGGTATAGAAATCAGTAGAGATAGGAAGAACAGGACTTTGAAATTGTCTCAAGGTGCCTATATTAAGAAAATTTTGAGAACTTATAATATGGAGACTTGTAAGCCTGTAAAGACTTCTTTTGCTGCTCATTTCAAATTATCTGCTGCTGATTGTCCTACCAGTGAGAGTGAAAGGTTAGAAATGAATAAAATCCCTTATGCTCAATTGATTGGTAGTCTAATGTTTCTTATGGTCTGTTCAAGACCAGATATTAGTTTTGGTGTAAGTGTGTTGAGTAGGTATCTATCCAATCCTGGAAAGTCTCATTGGAATGCTGCTAAATGGGTTATGAGATATTTGGCTGGTACTTCTGATGTGGGAATTGTTTATGGTAAGGGAACTGTTGGATTGGACAGAATTCAAGGTTACACTGATTCTGATTATGCCAAAGACCCTGATAAATACAGGTCAATATCAGGTTATGCTTTCTTGTTATTTGGAAACCTTATTAGTTGGAAAGCAAGTTTACAACCTGTTGTGGCTTTGTCAAGCACTGAGGCTGAGTTTATGGCTCTAACCGAATCAGTTAAGGAAGGTATATGGCTTACTGGGTTCACAAAGGAGTTAGGCATTAAGGTTGAAGACACTTTGGTTCTATGTGACAATCAGGGAGCAATAGCACTATCTAAAAATGGTGTGTTCCATGAAAGAACCAAGCACATTAATGTGAAATTTTATTTCATCAGAGAAGTGATTAGTAATCAGGAGTTAATTGTTGATTATGTGTCTACTAATGACAATTGTGCTGATGTTTTTACCAAGGCTCTACCTGGAATGAAGTTTTTGAAGTGCTTGGAGCTTATGGGTGTTGGTTGATTCTAGTTTGAAGATCACCAAGTGCAGCAGGATGATTGTAGTAATCTGTTGGCACATTAAGATCATCAAGTCCATGGACCGCTGTTATCTAATGATGCTGTATGGTTGTTATGATTATTCTGATGTATTTGAGTTTGAGATAAATGTTTCTTAAAGGTGGAGAAATGTTGGAAGTTAAGTCAACATTTATTCACTTAGAAAAGTTCAGGGGTCAATATTGATGTTCTGTCAATATACAGGGACTGATTCTGCTCATTTCGTTAATACTTGTTAATGACCGTTAGGTTTGTTATTAGCTGTTGATATATTGGTTGTAGCTTAGCAGATTTGGGCGAATCATCTTGTAATCGTTTAGTTCCTTTCTCTCTCAATAATAATGATCCTTGATCTTGTGTGTCAATTCAAGCTTCCATTTTAGTTTCGATTTCATTCTGATTTTATCACAGTATGTATCTATTGGGATGTTATACTAATGCTTGATCTCGTATGATCCCACTATATATATGAGGATATTCCCCTTAATCCTTGTGTATATTGTTTAGATTCCAAAGGCTTTTTGGTATATTCACATTGCTATCTTTTAACCTTGTCCTGACATCATGCTATACTACTATTTCATTGTCTTTTTACGGTTAAGAATTTTTTTTCATAAAAATTCTTGAAGGATAGAAGAAGCTAATCAGGCATCAAGGCATCAACTATATATAGAAAATTACATGAAACCACTCGATCTAAGATAAATTTATTTTTCTGTTTCTAATGACTATTCAAAGAAATGAAAAGTGTAAAAGAGAATAAAAGTAAGCTCCGTCTTCAAACTATTAGTTTTAAAGATAGCTTATTTTCTAGACTAGTGAAAAAAATATTTTCATCTTTTATGGTTTTCTTCACCATGGTTAAATGCAGACGATCCATCTAATTATATAACTCTTTGGGATACATTATTTTCGACTCTGTGAAATGCAACCATGACAAAACAATGACCCAAGCCTTGGAGGCAACTCAACAGGTGTCAAAAAATGTGATCCACATAAGGTTAATAATAAGGTTAATAGTAATGGTCTCACCATTTCTCCATTTCCCCACTCCATTTTTGGTGCCACCTCATCATTCCCCACCCCTTCCCATTTTTCCCCATTTTGTGGGTAATGGTTTCCCCATTTCCCCAATCACTTTTTTATTAATTTTTAATTATAACAATTTAAATAAAAACTAAATAAAAACTAAAATAAAACATGCTTCATTAAAATAAATAAAAAAAGATTACAATGCATGACATAAATTTAAAAAAAAAATTACAATGCATAACATAAATTAAAAAACATTATTAAAAAAAAATTCAGAAATTTTCGGGATCACTTTCGTCGTCTTCGTCGGATGAATCATCTTCGTGGGGTGGAATGGCTTCCCAAATACGATCGATGTGCTCGATCAAATCGGATCGTAAACTATGATGCATATCCCGGTTATGAATCTTCAAAAAGTTGTCGTCGATAATATGTTGTGGTTTTGGCTCGTTTGATGGTTGAATATGATCCGGCTCGTACGGGCAAATGGCCTTCCCTTCATCCTCCCTTATCATATTATGCAAGATCATACAAGCATATATGATGTTACTGATCTTACTTTTGTGTCTCGACCTCGCCGGGTTTTCGATGATCTTCCATTTCTTCTTCAAACATGCGAACGCTCTTTCAACATCTTTTCGTGCCCCTTCTTGTGCGTTAGCATATCTTCTACGTTTTTCTGTTGTTGGAGCCGTTAGAGTTTTTACAAACACGGAATATTCTGGATATATGCCATCCGCAAGATAATATCCGTGTTCGTATTCGGTGCCATTGACTTCAAATGAACACTCGGGGTCCTCGCCATTAAGTTGGCGGTTCAACAAGGTTGATTGTTGAAGGACATTTAAATCGTTGTTGGAGCCGGCGACTCCAAAATAAGCATGCCAAAACCACAAGTCTTGAGATGCAACGGCCTCGAGCATAATGGTTGGCCTTGCATGGTCACCACGGTGAAATTGGCCACGCCATGCGTTAGGACAAGATGTCCATTCCCAATGCATGCAATCGATACTACCGATCATGCCGGGGAAACCGTGTTTCGCTTCATGATATTCATAGAGGTGTGTAACATCACTCCATGATGGTCGACGCATATACTTTTCATGATACATAGCACGAACATATTTGCAAAATTTATAAAGACATTGTCGTGCGGTTCTTTCTCCGATGTGCAAATACTCGTCAAACGCATCGGAAGTAATGCCGTATGCAAGTTGTCTAATAGCGGCAACACATTTTTGCAACGGGCTTAACCCCATCCTACCCCTTGCATCCCACCTTAGTTGAAAATATTTATAATTTGTTTCTAAATCGTTGACAATACGTAAAAAAAGACGCTTATTCATACGGAAACGACGTTTAAACTTATCTTCGAATAGAGCACCTTCCGCAAAATAGTTGTTAAAGAGCCGATCGTGAGCCTCTTGACGTTCTCTTTTAATCGTCTTGCGTGTTCGAATTGGCTTTGAACTCTCGGCTTCTTCTTCTCGAGCTATCTCGAACATCATTTTCCCAAAAAAAAGCGGCATCTTCATCGGACGATTCATCGGATGTGAAAGTCATTTTTAAAAAATGAAGGGTGGTAGTGTTTAAAAAATGAGAGAGTGAGTAGTTAAAAAGTGTGAGGAAAGGGTTGGAATGAGTGGGTATTTATAGGGTTTAAAATAGTGTGTTTTTGAAAAAAAAATTTTTTTTTTTTAAAATGTCAAAATAGCCGTTTGGGGGGGGGGGCGCACCGCCAACGGCTCTCTCCCCACCACCCTTCTCTTCGGTCTCGGTACCCCAAAGCCAACCCCCGATCGGTGACCCCGAGACCACCGCAGTGGTGTTCCCGATTTCCCCGAGGCCACCGATCAGCCCCGATCAGCCTCTCCCGAGGGTATTACTTTTACCCTAATAAATGGAACATAGATCTCTTTGTTGTATAAATTGACTCTAGTCGTTAATCTGTCATGTCAAGAAACATTTTCTAAAAAAACATATAAACTTCTTTCGGGACACTTGTATTACATCTTTTTTGCCAAGTAATTCAATCAACTTCCTCACAAACTTCACCTCAAAATCATTCTATCCATCAAAATCCCAAAGTCAAGAATCATTGTTGATTAATCCAATTGGACCAATTAAGGGTGTAAATGAACCGAGCCACTCGTGAGCTACTCGAAATCGACTCGATAAAAAGCTCGAAACGAGCCGAGCCTTAACGAGCTCGAGCCGAGCTCGAGCTTTGAAATAGGGCTCGTTTAATAAACGAGCCCGAGCCTGAGCTTTACGTATCGAGCTCGAGCTGGCTCGCGAACCTAAATGAGCTTTTATTTATATAAATTTTATTTATTTTTTAAATATATATAAAAAATAATTATTATTATATATAAAATTATGATAAAATAAGTAAATAATATGTATTATTTTCTATATGAAAAATTATAATTCTAAATATATACAAATTTATATTAAATATATATATATATATATATATATATATATATATAAAATAATAAGTAATAATAAACGAGCCGAGCTCGAGCTTAAATAATTTTTCACGAGCCAAGCTCAAGCTTCAGAAATAAAGCTCGAATCGACCCGAACTCGAGCTCTGTTAAATTTAAACGAGCCGAGCTCGAGCCTAAACGAGCTCGAGCTCGGCTCGGCTCGTTTACACCCCTAGAACCAATGCAGTTAAAGTTATTAAAAAAAATGAAACTGCTCACGACTCCTCAACCCCCCTCCTCCCCCTGCGTAGATGACATCACCACTCCCAGTTCCACACAATATCATGATTTCTATCTTTGATGAGAGATTGTTTGTTAGTCGCAAGGGAAAAAAGGCAAGGAAATTTCATAGTCAAAGGTTCATCACGAATTCAAATATCTTACAAGAACTTTATAGATCCTCCTATGCCTACAAACTTTTTCATCACATGAAGATGGATTAGATGATTATCATTTAGGAAATTAATAGCCTTTACATTGTTATTATGTTATACAATACTATTGTTATATCATGAATTTGTTATATTGCTATTCAGTTATTTGATTATTTAATTAAACTAGTAGTATGATCTTCCTGTGCGTTCAGGCGGGATCATCTCATCATCATGTGTTAGTCTAGTAAAATCCAACACGATCACGTCTTAAACCTACTCTATATATAACATTTTCAAACTTAAAAAATAAAAAAATAAGATAAAGAAAAAAACTGGCATCCCCTCTCAAAATCAAAAGTTCTATTGCCAAACTCTAAAGATAACAAAACTCGAACACTCGTGTAAATTAGTTTCTAATTTCTAAAAGTTAGAAGATTAGAGGTCAAACTTCAAAATAATAAAACTTAAGTACTTTACCTCCATATGTCTAATATCTAAAACCTAAAATATTCATGCCAAACTTTAAAATACCAAAACTTAACAATTGTTGTCTAATCTATAGAAACTAAAAGTCTCGCGGCAAAACATTTTAAAAATCCATGTGTATAATATCTAAACTAAAACTTTCTTGGTCACGCTTCAAAATATCAAAACTAAACAATTGGTCTCTGACCTAAAATAATAAAAGTCTGGTGGCCAAAATTCAAAGTATAAAAGTTTGATGTATCGCATTTTATTCTATTGTTTTTATCGGGATAAAAGTATATACGCATTATCTTCGGCCTACATTTTTGTCCTTCGACCATCGCCAACACTCTTTCTATAGAGTTGCCCATCACCCACTACAAGAAATATGACTTTTGGTGGCAAAATTTTGTTTACCTATGGTGGCGATACGTGGCCACCGCACACCTAGGTGGTGACTAATCGCCACCATAACCCTAGCCAGTAAAAATCTGTCGCTATAACTCAAAAATATCGCCACCGAAAGTTTCGCCACCGTAGGCATATCTATAGGGGCGACAAATCGTCACAGAAAAGTCTATCGCCATAAATTTCTTGAGATAAAAAAAAGTTTAAAAAAAATTAATTTAGGTTTTCGGTGGCGACTTATCGCCACCATAAATTAAATTGTTTTTTTTTATTCTGGGGCTTTGGTGACGATAAGTGGCCAGTGTATACGTAAATTATTTAGTGTCGATATATTTTTTTTTAATCAGGAGGTCTTGGATATGCACTAAAGACTACCCATACCCAAGATCGGTATCTCTACCATCAAATTAAGCTTTATGTTTTTAATAAATAAACATCTTTTGTTATGCGTCATGTCTCTTATAAATATTCTAAAAATTTCACTACATGCTTCATTAAAATTTATAGTTTAAGAACTATAGAGAATACCATTATGAAAATTTCACTACATGATTCAACTCGATAACACACATGTGCAAGATCATCTATGGTCCTTTCCAGCACCATCTGTAGATGTGTCACATACCCACCACACCACTTAGGAAGTAAAATGTCACATTATG
The DNA here is from genome assembly GCA_039602395.1 of Deinandra increscens subsp. villosa. Lineage (NCBI taxonomy): Eukaryota > Viridiplantae > Streptophyta > Magnoliopsida > Asterales > Asteraceae > Deinandra > Deinandra increscens. The sequence continues at coordinate 1,619 of JBCNJP010014100.1, read as the reverse complement.
TCTATTGTCAACGCCACGTGTGCTATGCAATAAGTTTCATCTCACCACCAATGTGGATTGGTTTCCACTACTTTTTTTGTAGCTTTTCACAGCTATAAACAAAAACTTTAAGCTTTGATATCTCATTTATTTTAGATTCGTTTTAATCGTTAATTGATTCATTGAAAAAACCCTAACAACATAAAACACAAAACCGGAAAATAAAAGTTATACTGAACGCATTTATATATAGTTATTTATGTCTAAAATTTATGAAAACTTTTTTTCCCAACTTAGTGGTGAAAAACACATATTTTTTATTGTTCCCAATATTTCCATCGTTGATATATAACCGCTAGGAATCAATTTTGTATACATCTGGTGTGAAGATAATGTGTGAATTAAATTCCAATTATGGGTTCCTCTGATGGTTCAAGAAATGTTTACTGAAATTCTTAAAGTTATTCCGGATGATGTCATGATTATTTTTTTTTTCCTTTTGAATGGCTAAATTACTTCAATTCGTCATAGACGGAACTTGAACCCTTGACTTTAAGATGAACCTTCACCACTTTAATTACTGGGAAAAAGATGAAAATAGCCCATTTGACCAAATTTGGGACGAAAATAGCCCAATGAAAATTTTTTTCCCAATTTTTAGCCCTACCTTAACGGTCGCTAACGACCTCCATTTAAACCAAAAACGACCGTTCCTGATGACCAACCACTGTGCGACATGTGTCCACCACGGTCGTTAATACGTTGGAAAGGTCGTCGACGACCGTCGTTTTCCGTCAAACGACCGTGGTCGTTGGCGACCACACACATAGTCGGCGGTCGTTTGACGGAAAACGACGGTCGTCGACGACCTTTCCAACGTATTAATGACCGTGGTGGACACATGTCGCACCGTGGTTGGTCATCAGGAACGGTCGTTTTGGGTTTAAATGGAGGTCGTTAACGACCGTTAAGGTAAGGCTAAAAGTTGGGAAAAAAATTTCATGGGGCTATTTTCGTCCCAAACTTGGTCAAATGGGCTATTTTCGTCTTTTTCCCTTAATTACTTTGGCTTTGTGATTCAACTCAACCCTACCAGCTAGCAGAGCCGGTCCTAAAAATTTGGATGCTCAGAGTGCGAGTCGAAAAACTTTAAATAGTACAACACAAAGTTTTAAGGGTTTCAAATATTCTATCAAATTCGTTTTCATTTTCATCAACATTATTTTCCTCAACATTATTGTCTTCAACAATATTATTATCATCAACATTATTCTCATTACCATTACTTTCATCAACATTATTTTCACTAATATTATTGTCTTCAACATTCTTTTCAAGTCTAAAATATATATTTTTTAAAGATCCTTGTAAAGATTGAGTAAGTTTTCTTGTGTTTTTTCCTTTTTCTATTTTGGGCACCAGATGGTTGTACACGAAGGGCATGATATCAATGACAAAAATATATTTAAAAGTAGAATAAATGGAACAATATCACCTGATGAGTGATGACTGATGACTGATGTGATGTTGTGTTCTCTTCGAAAAATAATATGATCGTCGTTCGCAATTGATGCCCCCTTCCAATTTGATGCTCAGGGATGTAGCCAATCTGGCCCATGCCCAGGGCCGACCGGCCCTGC
>JBCNJP010014099.1:0-11424 GCA_039602395.1 Deinandra increscens subsp. villosa | reverse complement strand
TCACATCAAGAGTCGAAACGAAGGATCGAATCCGAGAAATGATGGACATCGAGTCTAAAATTAGACTCATGAGTCAATGGTAAAGCTATGCTAGGTAAATCTGGGGTAGAAGCGGCACGACTCGATTTCATAAATCGACTACTGAGTAAATCAAGGGTCGGATTCACGAACCTAATCTAGCCGAAACATCCTGGTGTTCTTGGTCCGAATACGAATGAGGTTCCCATTATAGAAATCAAGGATGAGAAATGACTAAATTCATATATCTCCTATGAGGGCGATCACGAATTTGGAAAAAGGGACACGGAGTGACGGTTGAAACATGGAGTTCGGAACCAGACACTATCGCGAATCAGGTACAAACAAAAACTGCGGCGCATGAAGGGCACAAAATGAGGAGGGTTAACACAATGGACAAGGTAAAACCCATAAGGAAGAAACGCTCACGCAAAGGCGAACGGTTCCCCGAGGGTTAGAGACAATAAGGTGACTTGAAACAGGAGTCATACGAGCATAAAGGCAATGTGAAAGTCGATTTGGTGAACGGGAGGAAGACCCGATGTATCTTCGGATGTCTCCGATTCCCATTTCATTTTGATGAACTTCCACAATTTTGGGTCCTAAATGCATGCGCTCCGTACGTAAGTAATTGCGGACATGAGCCCACAGACTGGTTTATCATCAAGGATTACTGGAATCTGAGTGTCCGATGAGGTACGAATGTTTTCCCCCAAAAGCATATAGATTCATACTCATAACTAAAATAAAGCTTCAAGGGTACACAGAGATGAGAGGGAAAGGATCTGAAGATGCTAACAGTGAACAAGGCTGAAGAACAAACATCAAGGAGTTAGGTCGCAAGGCAGACATAACTCAATGGTCATGAAGACCAAACTTTGAATAATAGATTTGATACTGGTACGTGTATAAGGTTATCTAAAAATATAAACTCATACACATGCAATCCCGTAACATGTGGACTTGTAAACTCATAAATTTCCAAACGGGTAGACTTCCCGACACACATACCTAGAGGATACACGAGACGTATGAAATGAAAGCATATAAAACGGTTAACTTGAAATTTTTAGCAATACAGAAGTGTCATGTGCACGTAGGTTGGTAACCCGCTTATGTGTCCACTTGTTTGCATGTATGCGTGTAATCCCGTAACCACGCAACCTGCAAACTTGCGATCCCATCAACGAGAATTTACCCAACATACACATAACGATAATCATCAGATAAGGGATAAACGATTCAGAAATCCAAACGAGGCAACACATATCTGAGTACATAAGTGCATAAAAGAAAGGGGACAATAAGGGTTCAAATTACATCAATATAAAAGAAATCGCTAAATAGAAAGTCAATGATTTCAACGGTTACAAAGCATCAATCGTAGTAGGCCTGTGCAAATGGGTAAGACCCGCCAGAACCAGGTAGAACCGAACCGTAACCTGTAAGGATCAAATCGAACCCTCACGCGATATCAAAGTCTATAATCACAGTGCGGAATCCGGTGATTATAGGTGATTCAAGACTAATCGAAAATAATATAAATAAGCAATTAAGAACGAGATTAAAACACAAACCACAAGTAGAGAACACTTGAATAACCACCGTTTGATTGCAACACACTGATCGAAATTCTGCTTTGTGAATTTCGTAAAACACCTCTTGAGAGAAACACAAAAACCAGCCACCCTAAACTAGTTGTTACATATTCCTTATATAGGGAAGGCAAGCTTGGTCAACAAGCCATCTCAAAACCCTAATAAACCTAAAATTCCCGTATTTGACATTAATGGGCCACTAAACTCTATCTAAACTCTTTCTAAATGAGCCCAAATATGTCTAAATAGGCCAAATGACCCAATATACCCATAACCCAACTAATTTTCACCTATTCTAACACATAGGCCTTCAAAATAGTCCGTCAATAGGTGATTTAATACACAAGCCACACATTATTCCCTTACAATCTTCCCCTTGGCTTGTGATATTAAATGTCTTCTACTTTCAATCTTTATACTTGCAGTCTTCTCCTTGGCTTGAGCATGGGTTGATGAAGATTCTTTTCTTTAGCAATCCTCATTGAGCAACAACAAATGACTTTAGGGAGTGTTCTCTCAATCAGCATCAGCTTGAACTGCACATGATGACCAAGTAATGAGAGAAGAATTCTCAAATACTTGCTTCTTCTTGAAAACCGTTGAGTCCTTGCTGAATCATCGGTAACTGTCTTGACTTGCCATTAACTTTAGAGGATAAAATTGAAAACCTCTATCTTGGCATCCTTGAATGTAGATCTTGAACTGAAGGCATTTAGCTTCCCCTCAACATACGAACAATGTCTTCTGAGTCTTTGGAAGCTTTTCTTGAACAACCAACAAACTTCCCCTGAGTATAGGGTAAGTCCTTTTCCGGCTGGTTCTTCAACACGAACAGTAGCAGCACTCATTGACTTTTCTTCTCCATGACATCTCATTTAACCTGTCATGCACAACATAGAACAAACACTAACCAGAAAATGATGACTGGTTATGGGTTAGCCTTATTTAACCAAAAACCCTAGCATAGATTACGGGTTTCCTATAAATACTTCCCTTGAACCCGAGGACTCTTCGCATTATCTCCCCTTGAGATTTTGGAGGAGTGAAACATTCTTGCATAAAACCCAAAAGGAACTTATTTAAACTTCTCAAATCAACCTAGCCAATTCATAAACTTAAGAAAGAAAATTTAAACACTCACACTACACCAGAAAAATTAAGATCAAACAAATTTAAAAACAATTCACACATGAGAAGGTAAATTAAAGATCATACCAGACATTATGTGGCTGAGGAACCCTTTTCAGCTTCAATTACTTCGCGTGTTCAAGTGATTGCTGGTATTTTGGTCCAACTTAAACTCATGCTACTTTCGCTTACTCAGGCAGATTGTCACATAATTTTATCTTTTAAGGTTTATTATTTATGAACATCTATCCAGGTCACACATATAAGTCCTAGGTATATTAATTTGTACATTCTATCAAGTATACCTGGGTTCCGTGCAACATTTTTCATGAAACCTTTCCTTAAGCCTAACATCATGCTCCAGACTTGGTAGAGAGAAAAAAGAATAGATCACGGAGATTTTTTTGGGATAATATACAACGTCAACTGAATTTTTGAAACATTTTTAATAATGCTCTCATCAGTGACACAGGCTAAGGGTTTTGGACTCTTGAGGGTCTCTTTTGGTTGTGCTCATTGGCATCTTTTGGGTTTTATATCATTATATACAATGTGATCTAAGAGGTACGTGGATCAGGGAGGCTCCAGGTCTCTGCCATCGCAGAACAGAGGAGGCCTGACTCACGTACTACATCCCCAGGTCATTGCTCACGCAAAGCAGAGGGGATGGGATTTTTGAGCACGACGTCAAAGAACTCGGAATCGGGCGTGCGTCTCGGGATTCCTAGTACACAGTCAAATAGAGATTGTACTAACCTAAGTGTGTGTTTCCTATCTAGCATCATACGTTATCTTTAAGTGTTGTGACAAACCGTACCTTTTGATTGATTGACAGCAGAGCCTACCAAGCACATCAACCGTGAATCACTGCTTTTCACATCCACCTTACACGTGTCAGTCAGCAAACACATTCTCATACACACAAACAAAAGATTAAAAATTAAAAAGCATAATTTTTGAGGGATCATCTATTTCATCTTTCCTATTCTTCCCCTTGCTTTTTTAATTTTTAATATCAACACACATTTTTTTATTTTTTTTTATTTATTTATTTATTTTTGTTTTTAATTTATTTATTTTTTTAAACACACACTGACACATCACTAAATGTCTACAAAAACTGGCCAAGCTAACCTTCAAAGTTTTTCTTTTTGAAAATTTTTCAGAACTGGGTTTTCTTTCATGCACAACCATACTTCAAATCAAATTAGCCAAGAAACAAACAATTCAGACAATGTTACATTTTCTGCTGATCTTTTCAGATTTACCTCTCACAAAGAGAACATACTACCCTTAAAAATATGCATGTCATTAAGTGAAGAGATGCCTCCTATCATGTGCCTGGAACAATCAGTTTCAAAAAACAAATAAGTTAATGGAAGTCCTCCTTAACTGTTCCTGCACACTGTGAGAGATTAGTTAGCCATTAAAACCCAGGCCATTGTGGTTCTGGGTGTACCTGAAGAGTCAGTGAAAGAAATTTCTTTTAAGCACATCCCCTTTGTAAAATCGGGAATTGGGGGTGTGGTTCCCTTGGTTTTGGGTTTTACCTAGTCATTTTTGGGAACATCTTTCTTCTTGACCCTCCAGGTTTGGTGGTTCGGCTTTTCTTTTACCTGAGGACTCTTGGGTGGATTCTTCTGAAGATTTTGATTTTGAATCTTGACATTTTGAAATTGTTTGGAGTGTTTTTTATACACCCCTTTAGGCTGGTAATTCTAGTTTACCACCTTTGACTTATTCCACCTCTCTTCCTCACACCTCACATTTGGTTTTGAATAACCAGCTGATTTTGGAAAACTGACTGGTTTTGATTTAGAATGAAAAGCATTATCAGTTTTAAAACCATTTTTTGTTGGTTTTTGTGGTGACTTAGGCTTTTGATTCACCTTCTGTACCTTTGGCTGTTGAGGTACAGACTTTTGCACCTTAGGGTTCGAAGGCACATGCTTTTGTTTTGAACCAACATGTGTTTGAGTCTGTGGGACAGGTCTCTAATGAACCCTCTTAGGGTAATAGGGCTCATATGGTCTGTGCAAACAATTACGAGCAATGTGACCAGGGGTGCCACAGTTAAAGCAGGTCTGCTTCTTCAAGTAGAAGTCAGATGTGTGACCATTTGATTTGTATGACTTTGATGAAAAGGCATGAACACTTGGTTGCATCTTTGGGCAGAATCCAGATCTCCAGTTGGTAGATATTTGAGCTGAACAAGGCATTTCAGCTTTTTGACCCACTAGACAGTTTGATGTTATAGCAGGATTGCCACTGCATGACCCAAACGATGAAATAGGAGACTTTGGAACCCCCTTCTTCTTACCTGTACTGTTCAAAGTTGTAGATGGACCAGTTGAAGACGTGATGGTGGTTTTGGGTCGTTCAATCTTTATCGGGATGGAGGTTGGAGGCTTGATGGTGATCTTGGGTCTTACACTCTTAATGTCACATGAATTGTTGACGCATCCCAAGCCTTTAAACTTGGAGGAGAAGGATGGTAGTTCATAACCAGCATCTGGTTCTTGGTCAAACATAGACCCAGATGTCATAAATATCTTCCCCTCGGGTCGTGTTGTCATGATCACCTTTTCCAGCTGCACCTCATCTACAACCTTGAAATAAACAGTATCAATTTTTGGATATTGTTTCAATTTTTCATCTGCAACCGGAGTTTTCACCTCAGTAGCCTTCTTCACTTTATTAGACTTGGAACCTACACTCTCAGAAGCTTCTGTGGCTGTCTTTTTATCTTCACGCACAGGTTGAGGCCCATAAACCATGTTTGCTTCATTAAGGGACTCTTTCAACACTTCCTCTGCAGTTTGGGGCAGTTTGATGTACTCATGTTGTAGTGGAGGAGGAAAGTTTGCATCCCCGAGACCAGATGTTTCTTGCACATGCTTGAGTCTATCTTCTGATTTAAATAAAGCATGGTGAGAGTCCATCATTTTCTTTTGTATAACTTGATGCTTCACCAATGTAATCTCAGTAGAATTAAACTTTTCCTTCAGTTCAGTGAGTTCTTGTGTCAATTCTTCCACCTTGCTTTCTGCCACTCTTAAAAGGGTGTTTTTATCACTCTTATCTTGTTGACACTTAACTAGGTCCTGTTTAACCGCTTCAAACTTTTCTCTATAAACCCTTGCAATATCTTTATAGTTGTTGATTTCTCAAGTGGCTTTTGAATGATTCTTACATTCGTTTGTAAACTTGCTCTCCCATTCTTTAATCAAAGCACAGCATGTGGGATTTGAGCATTCCTCGCCATTACAAACCCATGATCCATCAGCATGATTGATCTTCCGCTTTTCCTCTTCTTCTTTGGCAATTTTTTCGCGGAATGTTCGGAAAAGATAATTCTGCCGACTAGGTTCTTCATCAACAGCCTCTAACTTCTTTTTGTTGGGTTCAACTTGTTTTAGATGATTCTCTAGTTTGTACTCTGCATCGATACAGTCTCTTTGTTCAATTCGAAACAGTTGCTTATATTGTTCGATTGATTCGGAACATGCCGAGTTCGAACATATCTGAGTTCAATCACTCACAAGAGGAGAAGCAACTTGAGTACTTGTCATTGTCTTCTTTGGATGAACTTCTGAATCAAATACGAACTGAAAGACTTGAACGGATTGAAAAATCTCAACGGGATCGGAAAGTCAGCTTTTCGATCGGGCAGAGTTTCGGCTCGACCGAAAAGTGTAAGTTGATCGAAAAGTCACGAAGGGACTTTCCGATCGAAAGAAAAAGCGGATCGAAAGTCACGAAGGGACTTTCCAATCGAAAAATGGTGAACCGGGAAGTACTCTTTGATCGAGAAGCACCGAGACCGATCAAAAAGCTTCTCAGCCTAATTGAAAAGCCTCTTGACTCGATCGAAAAGTATCCAAAGGGTCGAAAAGCCAAAAGTTCGATCGAAATAAGGGTCAAAGCCACAGATTTCGATCGAAGGGCTTATAGAACATGGGCTTCTTGCTTCTGCAACACTTGTAACCTGCAAAATAGTCACACGAAACTCACACAAAAAAACGTTAGTAACACCTTTGAAACACTTGGAACAAAAAATATGAAAATTCAAAAAACAAATTACTCCACGTGGTGCAGAAAAATTTAATGACCAAATCCACGTCAAAAATAATTTGCACCAACTTGAATGGAGTGGCCGTTTACTACTTCAAAAACCGATTAATACAAACCACACATTTGAATTAAATCCAAGGGCAAAAGTGTAAATATTAAAAATGAATTTGAACGTAACACAAGTCTGAGGGCAGAATCGTAATAAAGGTTATCTTCAACCTTTGTGTTTCATAAAATTCGGTGAACCAACAACACGATTCTAATCTTCCGATCGAAGACTCAAAATTCGGGAAGTCGAGAACCAAAAAGTGGTCGAGAACCAATGTTAGGCCCTAACCTTTAAGATGAACCGAGAACCCGAGATGGTCAAGTACCACGAAAACGACCAGATACCTGCGAGAAACCCGTGAATGGAACAATAGCCGGAAATGATGAAGCATGCGGTAACCCCTTAGGACGGCCGTGAAAGACTTTCTAACCGTGAACCACCTTTAAATTTGAGACCAAATACCTAAACGAAAATCACACTTGGACCGTAAACCTCAAGTAGACCATAATCTCGCTTCCGAATCAATCACGTTTCCTAACCGTAAGCCAGAATACAACCGTAAACATCGAGACACCGAAAACCCGATCGAGAACAGCTGAACTATGATCCATTCACAACAGAATTCTCGAAGTGCATCGAACACCCGATCGAACTATGACCGAGAACCTCCTTTAAAATCCAGCCAACCTCCTTTGACCAAAATCCAATCCTTTCCTTTAATGCAAAAAACTTCAAACCTCAAGAAAATCTCCACCGAAAATAATTCGAGATTTCGGAAGCTTCAATTATCTTGAGACCATTAACCAAATTTAGATTTACCAAATTTGAAATGACTGTAATTTATGAAAATGACGAAGAATTTCAATAAAGATTGACTTAATTGCACACAAAATCTCGATTACTTGATTTAAAAAATAAAACTGTAACATACAATCTTTGACCAATTAACAAATTTTTCAAATATTCGATGACCTCCCAAACAAATTAGCATGCAGCTTACGAAAAATATTTAAAATTTAAAACAAACAAACACCCAATAACTTCAAAAACACAATCCCACCCAAAACAAACCAACTAGGTGCGATCAAAACAACAACAACAAAAAAATTAGAACCCTAAAACGATTTTAGCAGCCGTCGCACCAAAAGTAACACAAAAACTAACCAAAGCTTCACTGAAAGACCACGAAGACACTAAAAAACTTGAAACAGATATCGTGTGAGCCTTGAAACGAAGTTTCTTGGCTCTGATACCAATTGTAAGTCCCGAAAACGGTTCTTAACACGATATCACTACTCGATTGAGTGTGTGGAATCCAGTCAATCGAGTGATCCAAGATGCGAGAAACAGAAATTGATGAACACAATAATTAAACAATAAAACCTGGAACGAAGTGCACACGATTAACAATCGTCTGGTACACAGTTTCAATAGAAACCGAAAAGCCCCCTTGTGTCTTTCTCAACTGACTAGCCCCTAATATGAGTATTAGGATTTGTTTATATAGATAAACAAATCCTAAACCTAATTTTCGGATTTGACTAAACAGGCCCATTAAACTCTCCTTAAACTCTATCTAATTGGGCCCAAACATGTCCAAAATGGCTCAATGACCCAATACAATGAAAACCCAACTATTTTACACCTATTCTATCACATAGGCCTTCAAAATAGTACGCCAGGTGATGATTTAATACACAAGCCACAAATTATTCCCTTACATAACCGAGACCCGTTTGCTAGAATTCTTGGAACCAGAACCGTACCCATTAATAACGGTCGGTCCGGGCATTAGGTGGGTACAGGGTCGGTTCTACCGGTTCTTTTTTGTGACTCGTATTTTGCAGGAAATCAAATTTAAATGGTGGAAATCGAATGGAAAGTGGTGATGTAAACTAGTTTAATAGTTGAAAATCGAATGGAAATCGAATGGATTAGTAGATTATAGATATTACTTACTTGAAATCGAATTGAAGTGGTGACTGGTAAATGTTGTTGCCTACTTGCTGTTGATGTAAACTAGTTTAATAGTTATCCACTTTGAACTTTGATGTTTGAAACTTGAAGAATTCGGTGAATCAGAATATGAGAATTGAGAAGAATAGAAGATGAAGAGATAAATCTAAATGATACCTGATAGTCTGATACGCATAGGCGACCTGCCGACTTCACTTGTTGCATCGATACAATTTTGGAATTGGAAATACGAAAGCATTTATGAGGGGTCCTACACTCCTACAAAATCTAGGTTGTAATTAATAGAAACGGGTCTAGCGGGTTTTCGGTCCACATTCAGTTCATACCCGTAACCAAACCAAAACCGTGGAGATGGAAAATTGGGAATCGAGAACCGAATGGAGAAGAAAAACAGGGTATGGGTTTCGGTTATACAGGGTCGGTTCTAGCGGGTTGGTCGGGTCTACCCGACTTAAGCTCACCCCTAAATCTTAGGACTCATCAAACAACATCCGAGTGGGAAGGTACAGCATGGGGTCCACGGACAGCATTGCCGTTGACGGCAACGTTAACGGTAGCTAACAGTGGATGCGCCAAAGGGGTGCGATCAGGGGCACCATAGTAATAGCAATCATAGGTGGAGACAAGGGTAGTCTGGCGGCTAACAAAGGCTTGAGCAGGCATAGGCACCACAGGTTGAAACATTTGAGGCTGAGCTCGAGCTGGCTGATGACAGGTGCTCCCGAGATGGCTGGGTCGGCGACAGGTACCCAAATGATGGTCAAGAAGGCCATAATTTGTGCACTACCAACATGGAAGGTGGGTGGGGTGATGACGTTTGCACCGACACCGACTGCGGGAAGGGTGATGCCCAGCATAGGGTTTCTTAGCTTTCATCACAACGGGAACACCTTAAGTGACAGGAGGTGCGTGAACACCAGCATCAATTGGAGTCTTAGGGGTTGTGGCCCTAGCAGTAGGCTTAGTCTTTCTCTTCTTCTTGTTGGCTCTGGTAGAGGAGGACTCAACACCCGAGTTCCCTTGTGGTAGATCGGTAGGGTTTCCAGAGTCTTTGCATATAGAAGAAATGCACGCCTTATGGCGCTTAGAAGGACAGGCGGGTTCTGCAGAGGTGGCATTGGCATTGAGAGCTTGCTCGATTAAATCAGGGAAGGCAGCCGTCACTTGACGTACAACCTCTCGAGCCACTAGACGGTTGCGATGACGAATACGACGATCCATGCTGAGAAAAGGGAGATACAATCATGAGATAATGGGTACATTAGGGTGAGTAACCGATTTGAAATCATGAGACAACTGATTTTGATAAATCATAGAATACTAAGAATCATAAGAGAAATTCATAAAATCACCAACATAATAAACATAAAATTAGATTGAAATCCATTTAGGACGTAAAAGGTTAAGTGTGGACAGTGAGATGGTGTAACTCAGATTATCATAGGTTATAAAAAAATCATACAACGCATAAAACACGAAATCGAATGATTTTTTTAAAAAAACATATGGAATGGCCCTCATTTCCCGAGTAGGAAACTACAACCGTGACTAATCAGAGTAAGATCCTAGTGTTTGACATGCTTTGGCCTAATAGGTTTCAGCACTCTCATCGGGGCGTCCCAGGTAAGCGTCCAGATCTGTCAATTCAAATTTTTACGCAACGGTTTTCCAGTTAGAGACCCCAAATACCGGTGCTTCCACCCTTACAGTTACTACATGTCAATCACTAAGGCCCCGTGTCTGACGAGATCATAATATGAAAAATCAACATCCTAAATGGTACGTAAGGCACCATTTCTAGGGAAAGAGGCTAGGAAGCCTCAAGTGATTCGTGTATAGGTGCGTGCTAATCGATAAAGGCAACAATTAAACAGGCATGATTAAGAAGCAAATATAGGACATATAAATCATATAGGCATGCTATGCATAAGGCACTCATGCAGGACACCTAAGGCATAAGTTTAGCTCAAGCCGGTTCTAATAACCTAGATCTCTATAGTCGTGGCTCTGATACTAATCTGTCACACCCCAACCAACGGCCGAATACGTCGGGGCATGATGATTGTCCAGATGCACACGACACTAATTAATGTTGCGATATTCTTAATCAACCCATTTCAAAGATAATTCGAGATTTATTACAATACATGACATATATACAACAAAAATGAACAATTAGACTTAATTAATTTGGTCACATTAAGTCCGCATGCGTTCCTATGGTGTCATCAGCAAGAAGTCATCAACTAACAGCAATCCTGCAACATGTATAAATAAAGGTCAACTACGAATAGTTGGTGAGTAAACATAGGTTTAATGTACTACATAGTTAAAAACATGCGAGTCAATGAGTTAAGAGCAATCGAGTAACGCAAACCAGTGAATAAGATAGAGTAAATAAGCAGTATGAGCCAACCCTGACCTCAAGGTTTCCAATCACAAGGCGCCCAAGCCAAGGCAGGCCAAGTGGGCTTATCAAGCCAATAGATCTATTACTGTAACCCCGGCTTTTTACTGTTAATGTCACACGAGGTCGTTCTAGAGATCGTTCACAATCATAACACATAGAGCACATAAGTT
>JBCNJP010014098.1:0-11425 GCA_039602395.1 Deinandra increscens subsp. villosa | reverse complement strand
TAAATTTACAAATATAAACCCTATTATAAATAATTAACAAATAAAACAATTAGTTCTGATCATTCAAGTCCACTTTAAACAATGAATGAAAAAAACTTGAATAATTTAAACCCAAACTAAACAATCTATCTATATCTATCTATATCTATACTATATAATAAACAAAAAGTTTTGTCATGCTTTAATTAGTAAAAAAACACTTGTCATCACCATAAAATTTTGGATTAAGTCAAAATTTTAATAAATAATTATCTAAATACTAAATTTTCAAATTAGGGTTTATTTAGTTTAAAATTTTAATAAGTAATTATTTAAATACAATTTTTTATATTAAGGTTAGTAATTATCCAAATATTAAGGTTTATATTTTATTCAAAATAATATTTTTATTATATGTATATTATATTTTATTAAAATAATATATTTTATTACATATACTTTAATTCTTTAATATAATGCTTATAATACTTTATTCATAATAATATTTTTATAAAATATTATGCATGTAAAATAAACTATTTTATTCTATTTAATTTTATAATTTTTTTAATTTAGTTGAGCATTAAATCTAAATTTACCAAGTATTTCATTTCAATATAGTAAACAAATTTCTTATTTTCTATGACTAGATTTCTTTTTTTAACTCCAAACATCCGGTTACCCAGGGGTCTCATCATTGCAGACGATGTTACCCATGACATGTTACGATCGCAGTCCATACGAGTAACCAATACCTTCTGCGTTACACATCCATCCCAGAAGAAACCCGTCGTCTAAATGCCACTGTCGTAAAACATCTGACCCACTTATAATTACTGAGAAATTTTTATTATAGCTATAAAATACATAATTGTCATAGATTTTGATTGTATTTATAGTTTTTTATTTAAAATTCAACCGTGTAACACACGGAAATAAAAAGCTAGTTAACTATATACAAGTTTTAAGACCCATCCGCGCGTTATCTTGGGAAAATGCAAATTGTAATACCGTTGATAGAAAGAAACATGATCATCAAGAAAAGAAAAAAAAAATACTAACATTTAACCGAAAACCAAAGGAAAATTGGATTTTAATAATATGAGTTTTAACTTGTTGACGAATAATAATACGAGTTTCAAAGTTGGCTGACAATAATACCAATTAATGAGGTGGGTGTCAATAATGATATGCCGTTAGTTGAACCCTAACGGCGTTACAAAAGAGTTTGAAACTCATTGGTGCCACGTCAGCAAATTTGTAACGCCGTTAGGGTTCAAACTAACGGCATATCATTATTGACACCCACCTCATTAATTGGTATTATTGTCAGCCAACTTTGAAACTCGTATTATTATTCGCCAATGAGTTAAAACTCATATTATTAAAATCCAATTTTCCAAAACCAAAATATAAATACTTTGAGGTATTGTTGTATAATTTATTAGAAATAAAAATAATAAGTTTGGTCGTTAAATAATTTCCATTTCTTTAATAAAAGACATAATAAAGACATTCGATGTATTTAGTTTATATAAAATAAAAAATAAAAAAGGCTCCACTAGACGTGAGCAAAAAAATCGGTTAGGCAACCGGTTACAAAAAAAAAACCGAAACCGGTTAGGGGAGTCACCGGTTAGAACGTAACCGGTTCGGTTACAAACCTAACCGCCGGTTAGGGATCGGTTAGGGCATCCGGACGGAGAAACCGGTTAGGGAACCGGTTATAGCAACCGGTTAGAAAAACCGGTTAAAAAAACCGGTTAGTAACCGGTTAGAATATCTGAACGTTGCAAACGGCTATATAGCCGTTATAGAGCCGTTAGGGTCGATTTTTTGACCGTTTTTCTTGTTTTTTTTTGCAAGTTTACCCCCATAATGATCTATAAATACTTGGGGTATGTTTTGGTTGATCCTTACACCATTCTCAACTCTTTCTAAACTCTCAATCTCTCAAAAAACGATCACTATCTCTCGTAATGGCATCATCAAGTGTCCCAAACGACTCCAACCCCGAAAACCCCGTTCTTGAAGTTATTCCAACCAACCGAAACCCAAATATTTGGCAACATTTTGATATGTGCAAGATGAAGGCGGGTGGAAAGAAAGCTCGGTGCAAATATTGTGGTAAGTTCATCGGAACCGAAGCGAATTCGACGTTGAAGCTACATGTCGAGTATCCCCATTGTAAAGTTCTTCAAGCAAGACAAAATGCGGCGGGTCAAGAAACGATGTCTAACGAAGGAGGAATCTTTGCATACGATGTTGAGGCAACTAGGCTTGCAATGGCAAGTTTTGTTATTCAACAAAGTTTGCCTTTCAACCATTTCGACAACAATCGCTTGACGCGCCTCATTCAAAAGAATCTCCAACCGCGCTACACTAATGTAAGTCGTACTACACTTAGACGTGATTGCCTAAAATTGTGGAAAGAGGCGAAAGCCGAATTACAAGAAGGTTTTTCAACTTTAGAAACACGTGTCAATTTAACGAGCGATTGTTGGTCAACTCCTCATGGTTCACCCGAATCTTTTATTTGTGTGACCGCTCATTGGGTAATGCCCGAAACTTGGACCATGATGAAACGAACAATCGCTTTTGAACAACTTGAATTTCCTCACACCGGGTCAAATATTTTTAAAAAAATTGACAAAGTTATCCGGGTTTATGGTTTACAAGAAAAATTGTTCTCTATTTCTTTTGATAACGCGTCCAATAACACGCGTGCTATCGAACAACTAAAACTCAAATATAAACCCGTTTGTGAAGGAAGTTTTTTTCATAGCCGTTGCGTTGCACACATAATCAACTTGTGTGTGCAAGACGGTTTGAGGATTGTTAACCCAATCATTCTAAATTTTAGAAAAATGTTGTCGGATGTGTTTAGCAAACCAAGTAGGCATAGTGCCTATATAAAATATTGCAAACAAGCGAATGCCATTTGTTTAGGTCCGAATTGGGACGTACCTACGAGATGGAATTCGACTTGTACCATGTTTGAAAAAGCTCTAAAACAAAAAGATAGTTTGCGTTCTTACCACAACGACCTTTGTTCGAGGCACTCAAAACTTGTTGAGTTTTCTATAAATAGTTGGGCTCTTATTGAAGATTTAACAAAGTTGTTACATGTTTTTAAAGAAGCAACCACAACGTTGTCGGGGGTTTATTATCCAACTAGTCCATTGGTTTTAAACCAAATCTTTTTGATGTGCCAAACCTTGAATGAATATTCGTATAAACCGGACCCTTTTTCCGAAATGGTTAAACCTATGAAAGCAAAATTTGTCAAATATTTTGAAAATATGCCGGCGGTTATTACTTGTGCCTCCGCCCTACACCCTTGCATCAATTCGAATAATACCGAAGCTTTAATTGAAAACATTTGTTATGCTTTGGATTTGTATACCGAAAACGAGCTCATTGGTGAAGAACTAAAAAGAAAATTTAACAAAGACCTCACAAACTTGTATGATGCATATGTTGCTAAGTATGGTACAACATCAACCATACACGAGTCTATGAGGCAACATCAAGCGGGTGTGGGTGCAAGTAGTAGCTCGGATCGTTACGTAAACCTTTTCAACATGTTTTCAACCAACAATGCTAAAAGGGCAAGGGGTAACACTCCGAGTAGCGAACTCGGAAGGTATACGGGGACCGATTTCCTAGCGGGGATTGGGATGGCCGGTTTCAAAGACTTTGATTTGTTGGCTTGGTGGAAAGGAAAGGAAAAAGAATTTCCCGTGCTTTCCATCATGGCCCGAGATTTACTAAGCGTCCAAGCTTCCACGGTAGCTTCGGAGTCCGCTTTTTCTGTTAGTGGCAGGGTCATATCGGTGAGGAGGACAAGGCTAACTCCGGCATCGGTGGAGATGTCGATTTGCTTGAAAGATTACTTGGATGCGGCGGAGAGGATTCAAAACATTACTACACTTGAAGGCATTGAAGGAGAGATGGAATATGAAGGCCAATTGTACGATGAGGAGGTTGCGGGTGGATTAACCCCGGGAATGACCGATGATGAAGCCGGTTGGGACTACTACTTAAGGTCCGGTCCATCTAGCTCGGGCTCTTCAAACGAATAAAGTTAAACGACTACGGAACCGGGGAGAAAAAATCGAAGAACAAGTTATTTTAGTTTGTTTTTAAGTTTTTCCGAATTCGATGTAATGGGTTTAAAAACTCTTTTTTTTATGTTTTCCAAGTTTGGTGTGCTTGTTATGTTATCACAATGAATAAAATTTGAACTTTTATAAAAAATGTTGCAATTTTCGGTTCTAAAAAAAATCACAGCCCCTTCACAGAAAGTTTGAGCCAAAAAAAAGGGCTGCTGTAAATGTAACCGTTTTAACCGGTTTTTTTTTAAACCGGTTTCTAACCGGTCTTCTAACCGGTTCGAACCGGGCACTAACCGGTTGCTACCGGGTTCACTTTTCCAAACCGGAAACCGGTTACTAACCGAACCGGTTAGGTCAGTAACCGGTTAAGCTTCGAAAAAATCCTAACCGGTTTCGGTTAGTAACCGGTTTCGGTTACAGTTTTTAACCGGTTTGTGCATGTCTAGGCTCCACCCATCATGTATCGGACGGACTAAAATAGCATAGAAAATGAAACTACACCTCCGCATCAAATTATAATTACCGTCACATATTAATAACCGCCGATATGATGCATGAGTCTGTCTAATTAGTAATTAATAAACCGTCGCAACTGTCTACGGATAAAACCGCCGTGCAACCGTCGCATCTCTTCCCCGCATGCAGCCTATATATAATCTCGCCCACTTTCACCGGAGAAGTTAGATACACAGCAATTAGTTAATCGTGGGCGGGGCAGAAAGAAATTAATTACTAAACTCTCGAATTGAAGAAGTGAAGAAGATGGAGAAGGTGGATGAGTACTACGGTTGGGGCGTTGGATCGGTGGTTGCGATGGTTCTGGTGGTGGGTTGCCTGCTGTTTCTGCCGCTGGGCATCGTGGGGTCGTTGGGGCCACCGTCTCCGCCGCTGATTCTTGTAATTCCGGTTGTGTTGGTGGTCATCCTCATCTTCCTCTCCTCCTCTCATGCCTCCAATCCGCAGAATCATTAAATTATAATTTCTCTGTCTCTCTGTCTGCTTCTTTCTTTCTTTCTAGAAATGAAATCATGTATCTCAGATATTAATTATTATTTTTATTATAAATATATATAATTATATAATAGTATGTTGCCACATTCTGCCTGCATGCATGCAGTTTTATGATATTAATAATCAATCTCAGTAGTCGGTTCCTGTAGTTATTAATTCGTTGATTTAATATATTTTGAATGTTGTACGTTCACTTCTGCATGTAGATTTCATGTCTTTGTGTGGTATATAATTAATAATTAATTAATATTCAACTTTTAGATTTAATTTAATTTTACTGGTGATTTTTACGTACGATTAAGTCTGGCATGATGATCTCTTGATTCTGATAAGTTGAATGATTAGAAAATCATCTGAATCTGAATTATTATTATTATATTCAAAATCGATCTTTTGGCAAAAGAACATCAAATGCATGCATACGAACACATTAGATGAAATCAAATCATAAAATAAATTTTAGGGTTTTTTAACCAGCCATGCATGAATGATGATAACTCAATGTCGACGAATATAAGATTTTTCGATTATAAGAATATTATGAACCAAGTCGTATAAGGGATCGATAAAACAAATAATGGGTGATAAAATAACAAATACAACGGTTTGATACAACTTAAAATTCACAATTGATTATATTAATAGTAAATTGAGCCACACGTAACGATTTGCATTTTTAGATAATTGACACGAATGGGAAATCCAGATATAGAGATAATACCAAGCATTATTAAGATTACCATTCATTAGATATTTACATACATACAAAGGTATACTTGAAAATTTAGTTGATGGGTAATGAACCCAACAAAAATTACAATTTTATTCAAATCTACAATGGTGTTCAATGAACCATCATAGTCATAACATAAGGATCATGCTTCTCTTACACCTCTCATTCTTAATCTACACCCTTAATATGTGGCGTATCAAGTGATATGTCACATATCGCCTCGACATTAATCAAATGGAATATTTAGTGTCTAATCTTGCTCATTTATACGCAGCATATCACGTGATATGCCTCGTATTGTACAACTCACCATATGCAGCATATAGCTGCATCTTTTGGCCATATACAAACCGTGGCATATCAAATAATATGTCGCGTATCACTCTAATCATAGGGCCGACAGTTAGTTGCTTGCATGTAATCTTTAATCTGACAATCGGTCATTTCATGCGAGTAATACGCCCCATATCATGTGATATGCCGCATCTCATGATAAAATTTTCCATCAACTTTTGAAGACTTTGCACGTTAAATACGAAAGATACTCAAATCGAGAACTCAAACCTTCATTCGATATTTCATGCTCAGTTTTCTTCTGTAAGTTAAAGAGAAATATCCATCGGTTGAATTCATAATACAACCGTAATCATGCATGTCATTTTGGAACTTGAATATGGAGGGTATTTTTGGTATTGACGATTCGAACTATACAAAGAATCAAGAAACAAACGAGGTAAAGTACTAATTATTTTTTTGTCGTTTTTGTATGAAAATTAGTAAACATGTTGTTTGTGAACCTGTATTGTGCGGGACCGTCACAACAAACAAATATGCCGTTATTAGATTTGAACGATGATTTTTATAATTTAAACAAGGTGAGTCCTCTAATAAAGTTTTGATGGTTAGTTACCTATTATTAAAAACCTTATAGTTGTCTTATTTTTTAGGTACCTGATTCATATCGTGTCTATGGGGGTCAACCCCTTCTTGAACGTTCAAATGATATCGTCTATCACGATCCCTCGGTATGGCAAGGTTATAGTTGCAACTTTTAAAGTCAATCTAACCTGTCGAATATCCCCGTACCAGATTTGAACGAAGGTTATTTAAATTTGAACCAGGCGAGTCCTCTAATAAATTGTGTTAGTTAGTTACTTATTAATTAAAAACGTAAATATTGTCTTGTAAATCTAACCCAGGGTACGTTTGCGACGGAGGAGCACGGACGTCTTGGGCCCCTCTAGGGGTGAGCATGGTTCGGTTCGGTTCGGTTTTTGGCTCGAACCGAACCGAAAACCGAAACTTTCGGTTCCTGAAAATAAGAACCAAACGGTTCCGGTTCTTTTCGGTTCGGTTCTTTTCGGTTTTTTCCGGTTCTGGTTCGGTTCTGGTTCGGTTTCGGTTTTTTTTTTCTTGCTTATTATATGGTTAGTAATGAGAGAGTATAGGAAATTTCACCGTATTTAGTAAACTTGAACAAATAGGAAATAATTACTAACCAGTACGAAATCAATTAATTAGTAGGAATTAGGAAACATGAACAAATAGGAAATAGTTACTAACCAGTTAACGATTTACTAACCATTATAAAACTATAAATTATTAAAACATAAAACAATAAAATCACTAAATCATTAAGAAATCAATTAATCAGTTGGAAATATTATTAATATTTTAATATTTTAAGTTTTATAATGCCCCTTTATAAATCACTAATTTACACATATGCCTTCGGTTCGGTTCGGTTTTTTAAACGGTTCGGTTTTTCGGTTCGGTTCGGTTCTTAACTGCGTGGAACCGGAACCGAACCATTATTTTTGGTTTGGTTTTTTTCGGTTCGGTTTTTTTCGGTTTTTTATTCGGTTCGGCTTTTTTCGGTTCGGTTTTGTCGGTTTTTTCGGTTCGGTTCGGTTCGGTTTTTTGCTCACCCCTAGGCCCCTCACAGCGGTTATGATTATGACGACCAGTCTTACGGGTTTGGCGATGAACCTTATACGGTTCGTCTAGGTGAATCATCCTCACTTCCGCAACGAACTCAGGAACCTTTGTCTGATTATAAAAATCAGAGTGACATCGCCTACACCTGTTCACCGATTTCGCCCAGCGGACGTGGATTATAGTACCAACGAGGTATTTTTATTAAATTATATTTTTAAAAATATTTATAACACGTGTTCTTGATATTTAGCGAAAATAAGTTAAATTCACTAGCAATGTAGTTGTATGTAATAAAATTAGCATAGTTTTTAAAAAATCGTCTAAGATTATTGTTATTACTATTATTATTATTATTCATTGTATTAATATTATTATGGGTGGAAAAAATATTAAAAATATAATAATTTTTTTATAATTTCCGGTAAATATTGTATATTTTCTGATGGGTTTAGGTGCCCTTTTTTGGTGATTTGAAAAAATCTCAAATTATTTTTTTTTAATTATTTTACTAACTCATACATAACTTACGAGCGCGTATTGTCAAGAAATTTTTAGTTTTTTCTAAATATTTAACCTTGAGAATTTAATTTGTAAAAATAGAAAAAAACAAATTTCCGATAAATATTGTGTATTTCTAATGGGTAAGGAACCTTTTTTGGTGATTTGAAAAAATTAAAACTAAAAATAAAATATACATCACTTACGAGGCGTATTGTCAATAAATTTTTAGTGTTTGTAAATTTAACACTTTACATATACCAACATTTTGAAACATATTTATTTAGAATAATTAGAAAATAGTCATACATATCGCAATAAATTATGATATTTTACATATACCAACGTAATATAATCAAATTTAAGATGGTTCATCTTAGATTTTGATGAAACTTTGGGAACAGCCTTCGTTTGGCCGCAGAGCTTTCACCTGGAAAGTTCACCTGGGTCATTGGGATATCTCTCAGCTGCTTGTGCCTAACTCACTATTAACAACATACAGTCTAGATTCCTTATGTCTTCATCGATGTAACCAATTAGCCGACCAGCGTCTTGATCGTTTCTTAATGGTTCTAGACCACTGTCAAGATCAAAACAAGGTTTCTTATACTAAAACCACATGTTGTTATTATTTTCATAGCCCAGGTGTGGCATGATTAATGTTATATCATGATATATGAACTCGTCGACATCGCAATAGTCGCAAAGAGTACAAAGCCCTTTCACGTAACTTCTTCCCGGGTAAACTGTGAAATGACCGTAATGAAATATATCCAGGGTGAAATACCATGGATTAACATTGTATGCATCATTGACCATTAATCCTTTCTCGGTTTTGTTAATCGATCGTACGTTCCACTACCGGATGCTGCTGGAACTCATTGTAATCAACGATAATGATAAGCGTATGTGAAGAAACTTTAAGAATCTGGAGATGGAAAGGAAATGGAAAGGGTTTGTGTTTTTAAACGATCTAATACTCAATAAATTAATAACTTCAAACAAATTAATAATTTGTCCGGTCCCAACTTGAGACCAGTAAAAAATTGGACCCTAATCGATAAAATAAAAAAAAAAAATTTAAATCCCAATGTAAATATATTGGTTGTCACATCCCCCAAATTTCCACTAACGGAGTTAACCATGTGGGGCGTGAATCAGACCAGGATCCAGGCCATTAGTCACATCAAACATAAGTTAAATGTGTTAAATGTAAATATAATTCCAAAACGGAATTGCCAAAACCAGAGTTTATAGTTCAGCGGAAGCATTAGAAAATTATAAGTGTTGCGCAAAACAAGCGCCCGTTATGCAACTACTAAATTCGGGTTTTTAGAAAAACTAAAGTTTGTAAAATAGTTTTTGCCAACATACGCGTCCAAGTTCGATACTCCAAGTTTGTAAAACTAAATATATTTTAAATTTTTTTTTAAACTTGGTTTAATAAATCATTCACATGAGAATAAAACGGAATAAATTACTTGAACACTTTTGACTACAATGATGTGATGGACCATGAAATTTAGCTAATCATAACTCATATTAGATGTTATGAATTGTAAATATATAATTGAAGGTTTTTTTAATAGTTGGGTCCTAACTTGCTATAAACTTTATTTTGTCTGTAGATTAAAAAAATATGATTGAACAAATTTTATTGATAATAACAAAATATTGAATTTAAAATTCTTGCATAAAAATCGAATGCAAATATTAATTTAATTGTCTAAAGGATAGAATTGAATGAAATAATTAATTAAATTAGTTATTTAATTTAATAAAATGAGATGACTTGTTTAGGAGGGAAAAAAAGTTGAGCACTTATAGAAAATTGACATGTGGCATTTCAAGTTACTTATTTATTAAGTGGTACATAATATAGATATAGATATTATATTCTTCAATGGATTATTGTATTATTACATCTAAAGTATATTTTATAGTTTGTTTTTATTTTTTAGTTATCTTTCTTTCTTTATTATTTTTTGTTTTCTTTTTTGCTTTTGGAAAATTGGATTTAAATAATCTCAGGTTTTCTTTATTGGCAACTAATAATCCCATATTTAACATTGACATCTGTTAGTCCCACATTTACACTTGTTTATTTCCAATGGTCCCTCTGTTAAAAAGTTTAACGGAGTTAACGGAAAATTAATAAAAAATGACGTGGCTGGTGAAGGCCGTCGCCGGCGACCTCCGGAAAACGACTAAAACCCCAAAAACACATCCATTTGTTTCACTTTAATGTCATGAAACGGAATGTTTTTAACATGAAACAAAATATTTTTAACTTGATTAATGACATTAAAGCGAAAGAATGGATGTGTTTCTGTGGTTTTAGTCCTTTTCCGGCGGTTTGGAGGTCGCCAGTGGCGACCTTCACTAGCCACGCCACTTTTCATTAATTTACCGTTAACTCCGTTAAACTTTTTAACGGATGGACCATTGGAAATAAACAAGTGTAAATGTGGGACTAACAGATGCCAATGTTAAATGTGGGATTATTAGTTGTCAATAAAGAAAACCTGGGATTATTTAAATCCAATTTTCCTTGCTTTTTATAAAGTTTTTCTTTTTGCTTTTTTTTTTGTTTTATCCGAATGGGTTTGGCAATGTGGTTAGTGTTTTGTTAGTGGTGTAATAAAATTTTTTGTTTGAAGCGTTTCGTCGTTACATACTTTTTTTTTGTTTCTGTCTTCTTTACATACCGTTATAGCGATTCAACTGTTTTGTGTACCCGTGTTATCCACACGTCAATGCATGCATTCCAAAATCTTGTTATATATTATATATAACATATAATGGATATTTTTTTTAAAATAGTTATTGTTACTAATTACATATTTATCTAGTTAGTTTATCCAAATTATATAATCAATTGTATTTGGACTACAACTAAACTTTTATAATCCAGATCATTTTAACTTAACTTGTGGACTAAGGTACAAAGCCTATAAATACAAGTTATTAATTTAGGTGACCTGATCACCGAACCGATTTAATAGGTATAACTGAATTTTTCCGATTCGACTCTCGCGTATCGTAATTGGATTGCAACTCCGGTATTTGGATATTTGACTTAGGGTTGCTTGCAGATTAAGGAATCGATTACATATTTGATATGTGACGAGGTCGAGGTTGCGTAGTG
>JBCNJP010014097.1:0-11429 GCA_039602395.1 Deinandra increscens subsp. villosa | reverse complement strand
TTATGATGACGTATGTCCGGATCGGGCCAAATATACAGGCTTGAGGACAGACATGGTTGGGCCTACACAAGGCTTTGGCCCAACAGGCCCAATCCAGGCCCACTACACTTTCCTATATATGGAGGCTCACCCCCTCCTTTAGAGGCATCTGGACCCATTTCCACTTCCCAGATGCTAGACCTAACTGGTCTAACAGTCGACCTTCGACAGTCGACCTTCAGCAGTCGACCTCGAGCAGTCGACCTCGAGCAATCGACCTCTAGCAGTCGACCTCCAGCAGTCGACCTCATGACTTTAGCAGTCGACCTCATGGGTCTACCCTATAGGTTGATCACAACAATCTACCTCAGCCCCCATACGAGTATCTCTTCAGATACTGAACTTACACACATACACTCATACATACATATGTGCATACAAATTATCTATACAGTATTACTTACTTGACCGTCGGAGGGTGGTATAGAGACCCCGGTCTCTGTCCCCCTTCTAACAGGTTCCTTCTATGTTACAGGTTCAGAAGAAGATTTGGGAGAGCCGGACCTGACCTGCTCGATTCGATAACTCGACCCTGACTTTTCTACTATGTGGATCGGTACTATACCCAATGGTTCGTCCTTGGCCATGCCACTCCGACCATCCGAGGTACGCCGTTTCTACATTGGCGTCATCCGTGGGACCACGAAGAAAACATACTTTGTGGTCTCTACTCTCTACATAACAACAACTAGATCTGCATTTTTTGCCATGCTCCATGCCAGGTCAAGATACTCGTCCACGTGGTTCGCCGACAGGTTCTATATCATGTCTTTATGTATTATAGTTTGCTCAAGATATGTCTTGTGGCTACATTACCCTACACAGACTTTTCTTTTGGTATATTACATGTTTAAAACTCAATTTAAATATAGAGTAAATTACGGATTTCGTCCCTGAGGTTTTCATAAATTTCGGATTTCGTCCCTAAATTTCATTTATTACGGATTTCGTCCCTAACGTTTGTCAAAACGTTGCGGATTTCGTCCTTACAGCTAACATCCATTAAAAAAATTGTTAATTTTTTTTAAATGACACTTTTACCCTTCTTTTAAATTAAAAAAAGTAAAATGACTCTTTTGCCCCCCCCTCCCTTATTCTTCCTCATCTTATGTCACCACCCACCACCACCGTATGCCACCACCACCACCATGGCCTCAACCACCACCATGGCCACAACCACCACCACTACAGAATTCGGAATTGCACACCCCCTCCCCTCCAGCGAACTGCACGACCTCCCCTGTCCCCTCCAGCGACCTGCACACGCTCCCCTCTTTCCCTCCAACGCCCTCCCTTCTCTCCCTCCGGCGACCTGCAGGTCCTCCCCTTCTCCCCTCCGGCGACCTGCCCGCCCTTCCCCTCTCCCATCCGGCGAACTGCACGACCTCCCTTGTCCCCTCCGGCGACCTGCACACCCTCCCCCTCCCCTCCGGCGATCTGCATGACCTCCCCTGTCCCCTCCGGCGACCTGCACACCTTCCCTTCTCTCCCTCCGACGCCCCCCCCCCGCTCTCTCTCCGGAGACCTGCAGGTCCTCCCCTTCTCCCTTCCGGCGACCTACACGCCCTCCCCTCTCCCCTCCGGTGACCTGTGCGCTCCCCCTCCGCCACCCTTGCGCTACCGCCATCGATCGTTAAATAAGCCCAAAATCTCGCCAGATCACCCATTTCGAAATTCGCATACGGTTTCGTCGGAGTACGGTGTCGTCGGCACCAACATCGAATTCCCGTCGGAATTTATGAGTGGCTAAAAGAATCTGTGAAATACTTAAGAATAATTGTAAGGGTGGGTCCCACTCGTTTTTATTATTTTGATTTAATTTAATGTAATTTTCTTTTTATATTTTTGATTTAATATATATACAGGGGCATAAATGTCAATTCACACTCACTTAACAGAAAATTTTAACGGCCATCCAACAAAAGGACGAAATCCGCAACGTTTTGACAAACGTTGGGGACGAAATCCGTAATAAATGAAACTTAGGGACGAAATCCGAAATTTGTGCAAACCTCAGGGACGAAATCCGTAATTTACTCTTAAATATAAGAACGAACGCAAAGCAAGAAAAAGTAGGGAAACATTACAATAAAAATTTATGAAAGTTTATAAATTACTCGGGCTTCGGAACCTAATTCCTCGGAACCTAATTCCTCGATTCATGAAAAATAATCACCCAGATGTTGGTTGCTTCAGGATATAAATATCATACAATTTATATGTTGATAATCATGGATCTCCATGATATATTATCCAAAAAAAGAAAATATCTTTACAAGTTTTTGGGATTCTACGTGAAATATTAGCAATTTATTTGTTGCTATTATTTTTGCAAACAAATATGCAAAAGAAAAATACAATTAAATATTCACACTTTTATGTCGGAAAATACATTATAGAGTAAAAGTTGACTACAGCCTGGTTGGCACAATGTACAATTCATAAAGCCCATACTTCTTTAATTATGGGAAACAAGAATCTGACATGCGAATAGCAACATGTCAACTTTTTCTGCGCATATCTCAGTGCATATATAACTTACACAGTACAAGCCAATGAAGCATTTATAATCAAAGTCTTGGCATGGACATGAAGACCAATATTCAACATCGACCATCTCCGATCCATCTTGTCCGGAGTTCCAATCATAAAGCCCATATTTCTTTAATCCTACACTTCAACTTCTTCGTATTCACCCATTGTGATGTTTAATTCTTCGACCGGACGGTCATCTCGTTCTCCAAACAACCCTACCAAAGGCCAAACCTATTCATCAAACTATACGACTGTGGCGGACTAACAGAGACTGACCCATCTTGGACAGATGATCCTATCACCAGCAGTCAATCCCATATCCGGGCTGAGTTTACAATCTCTGAATGAAAACGGAGCGAGATGACTACATTCTTGGACGACCCACCCTCTCTTTTGGCAGTCGGCGACATCTCTTTCAGTAGTCGGCAACCTTCTCTTTCGGCAGTCGGCGACCCTCTCTTTCGGTAGTCGGCGACCCTCTCTTTCGGTAGTCGGCGACCCTCTCTTTCGGTAGCCGGCAACCTTCTCTTTCGGCAGTCGGCGACCTTCTATTTCGGCAGTCGGCGACCCTCTCTTTCGGTAGTCGACAACCTTCTCTTTCGGTAGTCGGCGACCTTCTCTTTCGATAGTCGGTAACCCTCTCTTTCGGTAGTCGGCAACCTTCTCTTTCGGCAGTCGGCGACCTCCTCTCCAGTCGTTTCATATTCTAATAATTTCTTTCTCGCCAGCCCACATCCGAACGATTTAGGTTACCGACAACCTCACTCTCACTTAGCTCGGTTACAGACAGCGCTCAGGTGTGAGCCAGGTGACTTCTCTGAGCCCGAGTAAGCCGTTCTTGAACCATATTCTTTACCGGGCGAACACCATACGCCGGATTTGAAAGCTTATTACCGACTGCCCTACCTCAGACACGGGGTTTCGATGTTCGGAATAGGCTGTGCCGAGCCGTGTCGCCGGTACGGGTGACACCGTTTACACCCTCCCCGAACGACATACCTTTTCCAGAACTTTGTAGTTGAAAGAATAGATCCCCGAACGACATACTTTTTCCAAACTTTGTAGTTGAAAGAATAGATCGTGGACGAATCGCTAGCACCGGCCGACGCACTCTTTGGGTGGAACGGGTGGCTTCCGACTACCGAGATACCGCGCCATCACCTTCACCTGAACAATATCTTCCCCGGCCTATATCTCAGTCACTCGATAACATCTAACGAAGTCAACCATCGAAAGTGCAAGTGTGAGCCGGACAGCTTCCCTAAATCTGGGTAGCTGTTCCCAAACCATCCTCGTAATGAGATATACATCATTCGTCGGGTCGAAAGCTTATTACTGGCTGCCCATCTTGCTAGGCAACCCTCTAAAACAACAGACAACCAATAGATCAACCTATATTTTGACCGAATGAACACCAGGAGATCTCCGACTAGTCATAGCGTTGCGCACCCAGTCCAGGCATGTCTATTAGTAGACCATTTAGCCGGCTAACACCCGCCTCCGAACGAACTCAACATATCCGAATGACACACAAATACTCGGATATCCTCATGCCGAACAACCATCTTCTTCTGGGTAATAATACCGGATGCCCTCACTCTCCTTTCCGACCGGTTGGTTCGGACAGTCTTCCTCCGGAATCGACTTTTCTGAAATGCCGACTGATTGCTACTTAACACAAATACACATTTGCAATTTAGTTCTACACAAGGTCACATTTGAAATGTGGTGCTAATCTGGCCAAGTACACACCCTAAACTATTTGAAGTTGTCACTTTAGCCCTTTTCATTGACAATATATAGATTACACTCTACCAAATTGTTTCTCTTGTTGCATATGCCAACACACAAGACCGAAACAACAAAGATACATTATATTTATTTATTCATTTATTTACAACGAAATACGACTAATGCTTATATCGAGCAATATCGGATGTTTGGTCTCATCATCACTATTCAAAGCCGGTTCACTATTATCGTTGGACGCAATTACCGATCTGGCCTAATTATTATCATGGATAAGACATTCAGACGAGTACATGGCATTCTTTAATGATACAGTGTAAAGCATCGATCATTGATCAACAGGTTATGTCATTTTTAACTCTGACTGTTGGGTTATCTACATTTAAATACAAGCTGGTAATTATGGTACTCCCATACATTATAAATTTTTGTATTACTCGGTACTGTCAACACACGAACGAACCTTCGGTAAACTTGACACACTTACGCTTTAAAATCACTTAGCAATTTATTTCGTAGATTCACTACTACTAACAAATACTTGTAGCATCAAACGAACCATTTGATATGGTCTTTCACATTCTTTACACAAGAAATCAGCATCTGGCCGCAGAACACTCATGTAGGATGAAATATAGCTTGCATGAAATGCTATATCGTTAAATCTAATCGTTAATATACATGTTGATAAATAAACGAAAAGACAAGATATGCGAGCAACGCACACAGCCCTCATGGCTAGCTTTGACAACCTGCGAATGGAATACTAAACTCGTACAACTAACATATGTGGTTACTCAGATTAGTATGAACCACTCAGTCTCACACGACTATGTTGTCTTAAACAACTATACTAATATGAAGATATCCAGAACACTCTGGACCATTACGCTCTATCGAGCATTACATGAAGATATCCAAAACAATCTGGACCATTACGCTCTATCGAGCATTACACGAAGATATACAGAATACTCTGGACCATTACGCTCTATCGAGCATTACACGGGGATATCCAGAATACTCTGGGCCATTACGCTCTATCGAGCATCAAACGAAGATATGCAAAATACTCTTGACCAATCTGCTCTATCGAGCATTACAAGGAGCTATCCGGATTACCCCGGACTTAACGCCAGTTACTACTGGCCGAAACGCGACTATATAGTTATACAAGTCGGCTGGATGATGTCGACTTAACTATAATACAGTTCGTTAATACATGATATTTAGATTCAGACCGACCAATAATGGCTCTGACTGCCAAGGTACCGGCCTAACTATTATCATAGCAGGCCAAAAGGCCTGCTTGACTATAGCCAAAACAGAGGTAGGGTCACTACGGTCTGCCCCTATCGGCATTAACCGGCCGACCCTACTTATCCAGGTTAAAGTCATTCGTAAGATAGGTTATCCGTACCGGGCTAAATAGAAAGACATCTCACTGTCCATTTCTCACAGCTCTATTAGTGGGTGACCAGCATGGTTCCTTCCTTGCCCAGTCGAACAGTTAACATCCGGCACATGGGACGTTTGGCGTAGTCTTGACCACATAGATCGGAGATTCTGATTGAACCTAGGTATAAACGCGCATATTTCCTGTTAAGGAATTTACATATGGACTGTACATCCATACATTGTGGTGCTCGGTCGTCGACCGAACCACACGGCCTTTACGGCCTACATTGTGGTGCTCGGTCGTCGACCTAACCACTCGGCCTTTACGGCCTAC
Organism: Deinandra increscens subsp. villosa; assembly: GCA_039602395.1. Taxonomy (NCBI): domain Eukaryota; kingdom Viridiplantae; phylum Streptophyta; class Magnoliopsida; order Asterales; family Asteraceae; genus Deinandra; species Deinandra increscens. The sequence goes on along the minus strand of JBCNJP010014097.1, from coordinate 5,374 downwards.
ATTGTGGTGCTCGGTCATCGACCGAACCGCTCGGCCTTTACGGCCTACATTGTGGTGCTCGGTCATCGACCGAACCGCTCGGCCTTTACGGCCTACATTGTGGTGCTCGGTTGTCGACCGAACTGCTCGGCCTTTACGGCCTACATTGTGGTGCTCGGTCGTCGACCGAACCACTCGGCCTTTACGGCCTACATTGTGGTGCTCGGTCGTCGACCGAACCACTCGGCCTTTTACGGCCTACATTGTGGTGCTCGGTCGTCGACCGAACCACTCGGCCTTTATGGCCTACATTGTGGTGCTCGGTCGTCGACCGAACCACTCGGGCTTTACGGCCTACATTGTGGTGCTCGGTCGTTGACCGAACCACTCGGCCTTTACGGCCTACATTGTGGTGCTCGGTCGTCGACCGAACCACTCGGCCTTTACGGCCTACATTGTGGTGCTCGGTCGTCGTCCGAACCACTCGGGCTTTACGGCCTACATTGTGGTGCTCGGTCGTCGACCGAACCACTCGGCCTTTACGGCCTACATTGTGGTGCTCGATCGTCGACCGAACCACTCGGCCTTTACGGCCTACATTGTGGTGCTCGGTCGTCGACCGTACCACTCGGCCTTTATGGCTAACATTGTGATGCTCGGTCGTCTTCTGAACCAATCGGCCTTTACGGCCTATATTGTGGTGCTCGGTCGTCGACTGAACCACTCGGCCTTTCCGGCCTACATTGTGGTGCTCGGTCATCGACCGAACCACTCGGCCTTTACGGCCTACATTGTGGTGCTCGGTCGTCGTCCGAACCACTCGGCCTTTACGACCTACATTGTGGTGCTCAGTCGTCGATCGAACCACTCGGCCTTTATGGCCTACATTGTGGTGCTCGGTCGTCGACCGAACCACTCGGCCTTTACGGCCTACATTGTGGTGCTCGGTCGTCGACCGAACCTCTCGGCCTTTACGGCCTACATTGTGGTGCTCGGTCGTCGACCGAATCACTCGGCCTTTATGACCAACATTGTGGTGCTCGGTCGTCTTCCGAACCACTCGGCCTTTACGGCCTACATTGTGGTGCTCAGTCGTTGACCCAACCACTCGGTCTTTCTGGCCTATATAGTGGTACTCGGTCGTCTACCGAACCACTCAGCCTTCATGGCTTACATCATGGCCATTCGGTTGTTGACCAAGCCACACAATCTTTACGGCTTACACAGTGGTACACGGTCGATCGACCGAACCACTCGGACTTCACGGCCTACATCGTGGTCTTTGGTTATTGACCGAACCACTCAGCCTCTAACGGCTCACAAGAAGTGGTTCCCGGCTACTCACCGGACCACCCGCCCTCCGAAAACTTACACATGGTTATCGGTCACTGACCTAGCCTCACAACTAACACAAGGTGCCTCGAGTATTACTAGAACCCTACAAACTACAACGACTTAGATAGTGCTTCCGGACCATTAACCAGACTACTCAGCGCATAACGGCTTATAATGATAACATATTAAATATACATGGTATGCAACTAGCATCCCTCACACATGATACACATGTGACACCATAATCATCACAACAGATACATGATTTATGTGATCCGGACTACATGATGATACATACACGTAGAGAACTCCACCGGACTAGACACCCAAGCCAAATGAGGTAATGTACTAATATTTTATGCAGAACTTGGTAGGAAAAGACGGGAAGAACAAAGATAAGTCTAGTATGGTGTAGTTTGCACTACACCATGCTAGATTGGGGGGCTGATGACGTATGTCCGGATCGGGCCAAATATACAGGCTTAAGGCCAGACATGGTTGGGCCTACACAAGGCTTTGGCCCAACAGGCCCAATCTAGGTCCACTACACTTTCCTATATATGGTGGCTCACCCCCTCCCTTAGAGGCATCTGGACCCATTTCCACTTCCCAGATGCTAGACCTAACTGGTCTAACAGTCGACCTTCAGCAGTCGACCTTCAATAGTCGACCTCGAGCAGTCGACCTCCAGCAGTCGACCTCATGACTTTAGCAGTCGACCTCATGGGTTTACCCCATAGGTCGATCACAACAATTTACCTCAGCCACCATACGAGTATCTCTTAAGATACTCAACTTACACACATACACTCATACATACATATGTGCATACAAATTATCTATACAGTATTACTTACTTGACCGTCAGAGGGTGGTACAGAGACGCCGGTCTCTGTCCCCCTTCTAACGGGTTCCTTCTATGTTACAGGTTCAGAAGAAGACTTGGGAGAGCCGGACCCGACCTGCTCGATCCGATGACTCGACCCTGACTCTTCTACTATGTGGATCGGTACTATAGCCAATGGTTCCTTCTTGGCCATGCCACTCTGACCATCCGAGGTACGCCGTTTCTACATATTACAAAATGAAACTTAGTATTTAAGTGTAATGTAGAGGCAACGGAAAAGTTATGTGCAATATAATTTAAACAGATGAATTACAATCTAATGTTGAATAATGTTGGAGTAGTAAATAAAATAAATCAGAAGGCATTAAAACATTATTAAAAACATAGGTAAAAAGTTGTTCTTTAAAATCATTCCATAAACTAACATATTTTAATTCCGTTCTTGGACTGATGATACACTATTTTTTTGTACTGAAACATGTTGAGAGCAACAACAAAAAGTATGTTATTTTCAAGAACATATATAAAAATTTAGAACATCCTAGGAAAAGGAAAGTATTTCATGATATCCATTGACCCAATTTTCATTAAAAACAACAAATTACAAAGAAATGACGGGTAAGCGAACAACAAGCTTCATGATATTATCACAGCAGAAAAGAGAATTAAAAAAAATTAGTACATAGAAGTTAGATACCAGACTTGACATGTATATCTTTATAAACAGTGGAGATACATCATACTAAACTTTAGCAAAGTATTACAATCTTAGCATTCTTTTCCTATTCATTTATTGAATTAGTACATATATCTGTATATAAGTTAGAGCATAAACAGTGTGTCTCATGTGATGTTTTTAGACAGAACGTATTAGTTGATAAGAGTAAGTGATGTGTATTTAAACTTCCAACGAACTGAGCTGCGAACCATCAGCGAACTAGCAACGAACTGCCGGTTCGTTGCTCAGCCTGGTTCGTTGGATCAACTGCTACTATATAATGTTGTAGCTTGGTCATTTTTTAACAACAAGTCTAGAGATCAGAGTGTGAACTGTGTGTTTTCTATCTGAGATTTTTGTGTCTGTGTACATGCATTCTTAGTGAGTCAATACAACAAAACTATTATTTACATCTTGTTCATCTCGATTCGATCACGATCAGTAGATGATCCACACCTCCACGTGTTTACAATATATGAAATAATATTAAAAAATTAGATGTGATGAATCTCTATTCTTTTGCTAAAGGTACACCATAAAACCCTTTGGGAGAGGTTTTTCTATATTTAAACAAAATTAATTACAAGTCTACACATCAATATGATTCACAAGCCTAATAACAAATAGCAGTTACCAAAAAAATAGGAAAGTAGTTAACAAAGGAAATTACATAAAACAAAAGTTAATTGTATTGTAGCCTCATAGAACAGATGTAAAATTGCATAGAGAAAAGACCATTCTTAACACTAAAACAATACATAACTTAGATTTTTGTAATACAACACAATATCTATAGAGGCTCCCATCTCTATGATTAGGGGGCGGAGTGGGCTCGCTTCAAGAGCGGCTTCGTCGGCAACACTACAGCCAACCCATCGGCTATGGCAGGCGGCTTCAATCTTAAGCTACTAGTAGCAGTTGGCGCATGGGTGTTTTCCAGAAAAAGGGACCGTGGGGGAGGGGGGGGGGGGATGACCATTGGGAATTAATTTTTTTTAATTTAATTTAAACACATAATAAATACCCACTCTATCACCCCAAACCTTTCAACTCTTCATAACTCTTTCATCATTTCTTCACAACTCTTCCACTATGAAATGTAACGTTTTTCTTTCACTGGATGACGACGTTGGAGATATTAAAATTCTTTCTCAAGGTGTCTCAGACTAGATCGAATTAGAAGATGGCCCTATAGAAAAGGAGATATATTCCATGGGATCGTACAGAGGCTAAAGATCGACTAATGAAGCATTACTATAATGACGATGCTGTGTATAATGAAGTAATTTTCGAAGATAGATTCAGATGTCTAAAAGATTATTTTTAAAGATCGTTTCCGACATAAGCCAACATAACGAGTACTTTCAAAAGGGGATGGACGCGCGAGGGAGGGAAATCTTTTCATCTATACACAAATGCAGATCTGCCATTCATCAACTCGCATACGGTAACGTTAGCGACGAATAAGATGAATATTTAGCTATGGCTAAGAGAATCTCACTTAAAACAATAGACTATTTTGTTACTTCTGTTTTTCATTTGCATAAGGATGAATATTTATGTGCCCATACTAGCCAGAACATTGTACTTTAATACGAGACACATCAAGCATATCATGGCTTACCGCGGATGCTAGGTAACATCGACTATACGCATTGAGTTTTGAGAAACTGCCCAAAGGAATATCGAGGCCAATTTCATTGGGGTGATCACTAATATCCAACCATCATACTTGAAGCGATAGCATCATAAGATTTATAGGTTTGGCACGAGTACGTTGGTGTTGCAGGTTCAAAAAATGACATCAATATTCTCAATCAATCCCCCTTGTTTAGTAACGAGATGCATGGGATCGCACTGATGTGTTTGATGCGTGCGAGATGTATATCAAATTGCCTGCAAAAATGACCTTTAAATTTATAACCTAAATAATCTTCTACGCATGCATATAGGAAAGCAGACCTATCATACAACAGTATTTAGAATACTCAGGGTCGACCTAAGGAAGTAAGGGTGTAATCATAGCTAACTTAATAGAAATCACTAAGGCTTTGTCACAATAATGAACTTAAAACTAATGATAAAATAGATATCATCTAAGACTGATCACTACTTAGCATTACCTAAACTTGACAACTAACTATCACAACGAAACCATTCTTATGCATACAATATTGCTAGACATCTGAATCATTAGTTAAAACCAACAGCCACAATGAAGTATGTATCCACTAATTTAATGACTTAGTTATAAGACATCAAATACATGATATAAGACCTAGGACCATAGACCAATCATATTCTGAATGACCATGATAGACTAATAACTATGACCAAACTACATACCATCACATATGTAATACATCTAGACACTTCACTAATCCTTTGACCCAAGACATGGAAGAAAAGATTCATGACTAATCATAAAGACAAACTTCAATTGAAATGGACTATAGAAAGAACATTATCATCGATTCCTATCTAGGCTTGCTAGA
>JBCNJP010014096.1:0-11430 GCA_039602395.1 Deinandra increscens subsp. villosa | reverse complement strand
GAAAAACACACTACCTCACATTCTAAGTTTGGAATATGAGATTCATTTGTGATTTTTTGACCAAAACACCAATGTCATTGTGTTTTGTTTGAAATTAAAAGGTATAGTACACTGAACTTAAATGCTAGTATAAATAAGGAGTTTACCTAAACAGTAGATAAGCTTCAAATAACAACAGTTTTAGAAAACACTTAGACACCCGTTTATCAATTAACAATTCACCAATTTAACCAACTCGAAACAATAGGTTAAATAACAACACCTATAATGTAAGTCCTCACCTATATATTCCAGTATGGGAACCATCCAGTGTAGACCAACAACCAGGCATTTAAATTCTAACTAAATCCATTTTAAATTGGTCCCTCTTCCATTTTCATAAATGCACATAACCTCTGTTGTTTAAATTACCCTTTTAGTGTTTTGATTTTTCATCTTATTACAAAATATTTTCTTAATTTGATGTATTTTGGAGACCAGAATAGCATATTATAAAACTTTTTTTTTTTAATTTTTCAAAAACAATTATGCATGTATAATGTACAAACCACTAATGGGTCAAGATAGTTAACTTCTATTTCTTTGAATCAGTTATTTCAGAACGATATTAACTCTTTACATATTTAAAAAAATTATTTGATTGTTTGCTTAGCCAAAACTAAACCGAACAGTGAACACCAAATTCCTTGAAACCAAATGGTTTCTAATCTTAAAGAAAATTAACTTTTGGTTTGGTTTTAGTTTTATGCAAAGAATAATATAGCCTCCAATTCCCAAGATGAGTTAGAAGATATATTTTCTTTTCAAGTTCCATTAACAATTGACATTATTATATACGTTATAATAGGCTAATTAGATGTCAAAAAGTGCTAACAAAAGATTCTATGTCTTTATTTTTGAAGTTGGTACATCAATATTAGAAACTCATGTGAATGTTTGCGTATGTTTTCAGTCTTAAAATATCATGTGAATGTTTGTACCATGTTGTCAAAAGATGCATAATATTTATTTACCAAACAGTGATTGTCATGTACACATCTTGGACCCTATATCCACAAAAAGCATCCCCAAAATCTTTCTAAATACTGTGAGCCTACATGTGTTAAACTGGAGAAGGGAAAGAAGCGTTACATGTATAAGTCCCATGATGCTTTATCACATGGCATAGAAACAACAAAGGAGCAAAAATTGACAGCACAAGGAAACTAAAGTAACTACACACCATACACATAGATAAAGACAATTATAATTGAAATAACAATAAATTAGTTAACTTGATACCTTCAGAGCCCATTATATGACTTGATGTTTTCCTCACGCAGAAGTGCACTCCCTATAAAACCTGTTGCTCCTATTATAGATGCAGTCATCTGGTTCCCCTGTAACAATCAAATATTTTTAGTTTTTCCCAAATGGAATCACTAAAATAAGAAGCTCAGAGTTACCTGTGTGTGACGTAGGGTTCACATCCTTCACTCTTTGTAACGACATGAATATCAAAGCAAAATGAAAAAAATAAAGTGGCGTCGTTAGGGCTTCACGATTAGTACTAATACCAACACAAATCCGAAACGAAACAAAGTTGTGAGCCAGCAAACCTGGAGCGATTGAAGACGAAATCTAGATCAAAGAACATGAAATGTGACTAAGAGAAAATCAAAGAAGCACCGATATGTAGAAAGCGAGAAGGAAGATAAAGATTTAATCGAAAGTGCGAGAAAAATACTTACCTTTGATGCCGTTCACGCTTGAAAAATCGAGAGAGAGAGACAGAGACAGTGGAATAAGCTAGGTTTAGTACCATCAGACACATTTTTTTAGTTTTCAAATTTTGAATTCCGAATTTGAAATTGAAGTTGAAGAAGATTAGGTTTCCTGGTCTAGTGTTTTCTAGTCTCTATACCTAAACGAGATTGGTTCCCTGCAACATGAAAAGAAATCCTATATCAGATCAAAAGTGTAGAAATTTGAATTTGAATTTCATAGATAGGTTCCTGTGAAAAAGCTAAAATGGAAAGAAGGAGAAATAGTTACCGGAAACAGGAGGAGTGGATTTCAAAATGGAGATTTTACCGGGTTTGGTAAGCTTAATGCTTTTGGTCGTGGATTTCATGGAGACCCGGTTGAAAGCCTAATGTGCTTTGGTAAGTTATACACCATGCATTAAAGCTTGTAAAACTCTTAAATTTGAATATGTTGAATCTTCTCTCTCTTATATGTATATTATAGTATTATATATATATATATATATATATATCAATATGTTGTAATAAATTATCGAAGTCCCAAGTAACCCTCATTGGTCCTATGTAAACCTTATTGGTCCTATATACACCTTATTGGGCCTCCTTGGTTTACCTGGACCAAATCGTCCCTAAATACACCTTACGGGCACTGGTTGGTCCTTACTTATCATCACCGGTCCTAACTCACCATAACTGGTCCTAACTGACCCTGCTAGCTTATTGGTCTAAAATACACCTTATTGTTCCTATGTAGACCTTAGTGAGCATCATTGGTCCTAATTCTTCGTCATAGATTCTAAATGACCCTTATTGGTCCCAACTAACCATAATTGGTCGTAAACACACCTTATTAGTCCTATAAACACCTTATTGGGACTCTTTGATCTTGACTAACCCTCATTGGTCCTAAATACACCTTACTGGGCCTCGTTTGTCCTAACGGACCCTCATTGGTCCTATATACACCTTAGTGGGCCTCGTTAGTCTTAACTGATCCTCATTGGTCATATATACACCTTAGTGGGCCTTGTTGGTCCCAACTAACAATCACTTGTCCTAAATACATCTTAATAGTCCTCTACACACCTTATTGGGACTCATTGGTCCCAACTAACCCTCATTGCCCCTAAACACACCTTATTGAGCCTCGTTGGTCCTAAACACACCTTGTGGTCCTATGTACACCTTATTGGTCCTATACACACCTTATTGGTTATATACACACCTTATTTGGACACATTGGTCCCAACTGACCCTCATTGGTCCTAAATACACCTTATTGGGCCTTGTTGGTCCTAACGGATGCTTATTGGTCCTATATACACCTTAGTGATTGGTCCTATACACACCTTATTAGGACTCTTTGATCCTAATTGACCTTCATTGGTCTTAAATACACCTTATTGGGCCTCGTTTATGCGAACAGACCGTCATTGTTTATAACTAACCATCAGAGGTCCTAACTTACCCTCCATTGGTCTCAACTAACTGTATGACCCAAAGTATCTAATTTTTTAACAAATATTTTAAATCACAAAATCTTGTGCAACATTTTTTATTTAAATTTTAAACTGAGAAGATTTGAACACCAACTTCATTTATGACAAAACATATTTCAAAATAAATTAAATAAATTTGGAAAAACGGGTAATTAGACCTTTGTTTAAGGTTTATGTTGATCCGATCCGCTCTGTTTTTTGGGTTTAGGGTTTTTTGATGTCCGCAATGAAGATTATGCAAACAGATTAAGATTTACCAAAATTAAAATTATATGTTGTTGATGGGAATGCAGATTGTGCAAACAGTTTACTAGACTTAGGGTTTATGTTGATCGTCTCCGTTTTGTGCGTTTAGGGTTTTTGTTAATCCGCTCTGTTTTCTAGGTTTGGGGTTTTTGTTATTCAAAAGATCGATTGTGCAAACAAATAGTAGTTTCCATTCAAAGATTTCATAATATATATATATATATATATATATATATATATATATATATATATATATTATCAATGGTTCAGATTTTGTCCAGATCTTATTATAAAACAAGTAAAGAACTTAAAGCGTGAAAAGAGGGGAGGGGTAGAATTGGTATAGCCTACATATTGTTGACTTTTTTCAAGTTCCCCCAATTTTTTTAAACGTCCATAACTTTTTTATACGACATTATTTTTTTACAAAAATTTCACCATAAAATCGGGCATTTTATTCTCTTTAATTCGAGTATAGTATTGCTATACTTTTTTTTAAAGAAAAAAACTTTTTTTTAAGTTCGTTTATGTACTCTCGTATAACTTGCGTGATTATGAAATATAACTTGCGTGATTATTGAATGTAGTTTGCGTGATTATTGAATGTAGCTTGCGTGATTATCAATATAACTTGCGTGATTATCATTAAACGTGGGCGGACAATTTTATCCCCCTTCGCACGCTTCGCACGCAAATTGCCCTTTGTACAATAACTTTCCCCTATATATATATATATATATATATATATATATATATATATATATATATATATTGAGATTTCATACACAAAATTCCAACAGATTTACACATTAATTCTAAAACATAGCAACTGCAGCCGGACGATCTACAAGGAAACCTTGTTTCCATCTCCGCCATTAAGTCTAAATGTCTTTCAACTGCATCCTTGCTCAATTGTGCCAGCTTTTCAAACCTGGCATTGCATTTCTCTAGTTCTTCTAGCAGAAAAGTCGCCATTTGGTAGCGAAATGGACTGGGTGGCTCGAAAGGACTTGCCTCAGAAGAGTCCTACCTTGATTCACAGAATCCCCCTCGACCGTTAACATTAAGTGGTACTGGTCTAGCAATCCAACAATCTTCAGTTGCATGTAGTTTTCGATCACATTTCTGAAAGCTGCCATTTTTTGATAATTTTTTATAAGGATGGTGGTGAGAAATAGTTTTTGATAAGGATGGTGGTGAGAAATGGTTATAGTAGATGATCATAATTATATACTAGATCATAGGGTATGCCAAAGGTCTTATATCTAATCACTACTAGGGTGTAGTTGACGATTCCAAAGGTTTGATTATGTTTCACCCACTTTTCAAGATTAAAGTGAAATAATTACTTTCACACGTCTCAAAGTTAAAATGCAATTAGTTCCACACATTCATAAAATAAAACTAAAATTAGTGTCACACGATCTCAATTGACAGGAATTAACAAATTAAGTGAAATTAATATAAAAGTTGAACATAATACAAAAACAATCTAAAAACCAAATATTTGGTTTAAACACTTGACCCTCACAACCCCCTCTTCAAGGAGTTCCGTTGTATTCAGCAGCTCTGCGGGCGATAATAACCGCCTCTTTCAGAACATCATCCTTAAGCTTGTTGAGTGTCTCAAGACTGACTCTGTGTAAATCAACTTTTTGATTTACCAGGTTTGCTTCCTCAATAAGTGCCTGAGTTGGTTAGTGGGAAAGAAGATCATCTAGCATCTGGAGTTCTTCTCGTAATTGATGGGTAAGTTCGTTGATCTGTGCATCAATGCTTGCATTAACAGCTTCCATCTCATAGAGAATTTGGTGTGATTGATGTAGTTGGGAGAAGAATGCTTAATTTGGTGTGATGTTGCTGGGAGAAGGAGGTTGAATGTATAGAGAAATAGTGTGATGTAAGTGGGAGAGGTCAAAGACAGTTAATGCATGGAGATTTAATGTTGGTCAGATGTAGTAAATGAGTTTCAACTGCTTTATTTCTGGAAGAACATTCATTTTGGATGAATGTTAACAACCCGAAACAACTTACCAAAACTACTTAAGAACTTCCATATATAAAAAATACAAATTTGGTGTGAAGTACTTTTATATATGTAGCTACTTGGGACAAGAAGGCTGAATTTGGTGTGATGTTTCTGGGAGAAGGATGTTGTATTTATAGGAAAATGGTGTGATGTAAGTGGGAGAGGTCAAAGATAGTTAATGGAGAGTTAATGTTGGCAAGATATAGTAAATGAGTCTCAACTACTTTAAACATGGACAGAACATTAATTCCGGATGAAAATACAAATAAAAATACAAATTCAACAATAGTTAAAATATAGTTTGAAATTCAAGATTTTATTTCCTATCAACTTCTATAAAAAAAAACAAAAACCTAATCTTTGAAATCAACAGTCGTACGGGCGATAACTGCCCCAAGTTCCAAAACTTCAATCTTCAACTTCCTAAGTGTCTCAAGAGTGGCTCTGTGTGAATCAACTTTTTCATTGACTAGTTTTGTATCCTCATAATTATTCTTAAAAAGTCGGTAATCAAATGCCAAACCGACACAAGCTTGAAATCGGATCTGGTTTCACGTCGGTATTGGTCCAGTGCATTGTTCAACCAGGCCCACTTACATCGTACTTCTTTATTCCCTTTGTATATCTTGTCGAATGTTTTAATTTTTTGGTCCATGTCTATCCATATCGATCTTAAGACGCTCATGTTACGGTACACCTCATAACGCCTCATAGTAATATGAAACTTTATGCTAACATCAACCCAAAAGAGTACTCTATTTTCATCGTTGTCACCTAATTGATTGGTAAATATCGCCTTAATTAATAATTGATTGGTAAATATCAAATAATTGGTAATAATTAATTAATTAAAGAGAAAGAAACATACCAGTTAGGGGAGGGCTTGTAGTCAACATATAGTCTCCATACTTCGCCTCCATCCAGGCTCCGTTCTACTCTATTTCTTCTTTCTTGGTCCATTCTTCTGTCATCTTTATCGAAGAGTGTAAAATTGGTGGTCGAAATTAACTGTTGATATCTTAAGTTGTTTATATAGAGTGGTTTAAGGTTTGGACTTTTCAAATAAACAACGAAAAAGGGAAACTAGCCGTTAGAGTGGTTGAAGGTCTAAATTACCCCTACAGTAAAACTCATTAAACCGTTTGGGTTTTTTTTAATGAAAGAGTCTCAACTGTTTTATTTCCAGAAGAACATCTATTCTGGATGAATGCTAACAATCCGGAACAACTTACCAAAATTACTTAAGAACTTCCATATATAAAAACTACAAATTCAACAGTAAATTAAAATCCATTTCATTACAAAATTACTTGTATACAATATTACATAATTTATTTTAAATATAGTTTTAACTGGGCCCACAAATTCTAAAACAGGCGGGTTATTGAGTGAATTCGTTTAAAAATTCCATATCACACACTTAGTTTCCCCAATTACCTGCTCCCCATTTTTTCATCGCTCATTAATCGACAAAATTATCACTTTGTCCTACTTCTCTGATAACTTATCCGTTCTTTCAAACCTTCTAGGGTTTTTCTTTATATATGTCTATGTATGTGTTAGATAACACAAACATGGATAAGTCTTGGATGATAACCTATAAGAATCGAATAACCCTCACACGATATCAACGATCAATTATCACCATGGGGAATAAGGTGATAACGATGATTCAGGAAAATAGAAACAAACGAGATGAACCGAGAAAGAAAAACACATGAATCGTCTGGTACACAAATTGGAGAGAACTCGCCACCTCCTTGAACCCCCTTAGTCTCCTCTAAATCGCCAACCCCCATATGGTAGCCTCCTTGTGTTTATGTACTACACAAGGATTCATACAAGCCCTAATGGGCCGAAACCCACTAAGCCCAACCGAGCCTATACTAAACTAGCCCAAGACATGTTTAAACTATTTAATAATACAAGCCCACACATCTAACTAACATTAATATTGCAAGCCTCTAAATATTCCTCTATAACTTTCACTAGGCTTGTGATATTAAATGTTTTCAACTTTCAAGCTTCAAACTTGCAAACTTCCCCTATGCTTGAACATGTGTTGGTGGTGATTTTTCTTGGACAGTCTTCATTTGGCAGAACGAGAGACTTTTGGAAATTTTCTCTCAATCAGCATCGGCTTTAAATTCTAAGGATGAACAAGTAATGAGATGAGGATTCTCATACACTTGCTTCTTGTTGAAAAATCTTGGGTACTTGCTGAATCATGGGTAACTGTCTTAAGTTGACTTTGCCTTCAGAGAATAAAATTTTAAAACCTCAATCTTGGCAATTCTTGGTTGTTGCACTTGAATTTCTTGATTTGACTGCTCTGCATCTTTTTCATCATCAAATGCAATGATGCATTTAGCTTCCCCTCAACTTGTGAACGGTTTTTTCTAAACTCTTTTGGAAGCTTCACCCGAACCAACAAACTTCCCCTAAGAATCAGATTCTTCCAAAGGGTAATCAGGCTGGTTCATCTTCAACATGAGAAGCAACAATCTTTAACCAACAGAGTCAGTTTCTCTTCCTTTTCATTTAACTTGTCAAGCACAACATGGAACAAACACTAACCAGACAAATGATGACTGGTTACTGGGTTAGCATGTGATTAACATTATTTAACCGAAACCCTAACATAGGTTACAAATTTCCTATAAATACTTCTCCTGAAACCGATGACTCTTCTCACTTCCCCTTAGCTGAGCATCTCCTCGGCTAATGTCTCCCCTGAGATAATACCTATTATCTTCCTGAGATAATGACTTCCCCTGAGATAATGCTTGTTATCTCCCTATTATTTCCTTCCCCCCCCCCCCCCCCCGGGAAAAAGGAGTCACTTTTGGGAGGGGGCATAATTCCTTGCACAAAACCCACAAAAACTGATTATCTTTAAATTAACTTTTCCATGGTTGTAATATAAACAATAAAAACTTAAGAAGACTCCAAAGAAAATAGAAATAAAACAAACATACCAAATTACTAACAAGAAGGTTTATTTGGGATCAAACCGTCTTTGTCTGAACTGAGGAACCCTTTTGAGCATCTGTTACTCGAACACGTCCAGGTGATTGCCAGTATATTGGTCCACTTAAACTCACGTTCCTTGCCTTTACTCAGACTGTTTATCACTTTATTATATTTTTAGTGCATTAATAGTTAACATATATCGATCACACACAAATCCTAGGTAAATTGAATGTGCAGTCTATCAAGTACGTAGATTCCCTACCACATATTTTCACATCTCTATCCAGAAGTCTAGAACTATGCTCGAGAGTTTAGATGAGAAAAGAAAGAATATATCACATACTCTTTGGGTATAATATACATGTCAACTAACTTCCTAGTGTGTTTCAATCAAGCTGCAACCTAACGTGTGACACGTAGTACGCATTAGTAACAAAGGCTTAAAGGTTTTGGACACTAGAGGGTCTCTTTTGACGTTCTCTTAGGCATCTTTTGGGTGTAAACATATATACATAATTCTTTTATTTTTCTTATTTTATATAAAGTGATCTACAAGCACGTCGGGTCGAGACAACTCCAGGTCTTTGCTCACGCAAAACAGAGGAGAGTCTGACTAATGGCTGAAGCATCCCCAGGTCATTGCTCACGCAAAGAAAAGGGGACACCGACTTTCTGAGCTTCATTTCATACTCTTGGAACCAGGGGCGAAGCTTGACCAAAAATTCTGCGGGGGCCGAAAGTCAATGGTAAAAAAAAATCTAGGTTGTCGCTAAGTTTTGACAATTGAGTTATTGTTCTGGGACGGATATTCGGTTCGGACCAGGTCAAACAACAAAAATAAAAATATCTAATTGTTTTAATTCATTAAGATAACCGTTGTTTCACATAGAAAAACTAAATGATGCCCAAAAACTAATCGATTCTTTCATCTTCCCAACACAGGTAAACCCTGACTTGTTTCATTTCATTTCACGTGAGAATTGATATATAAATATTCCCAGTTCTGTCTAGTTATTATTTGTCTTCACATCATATTCTGGATTCAGTTGTGTTTTTTGGGGCCTGTTTGATAAATTAGAGTAATTCAAATGTGGAAGAAAGAAATTCCCCTTTTTGTTTAGTTTGATGTATTCATCTACAATTGAATTTTATGACGCAATATTAAATCTTATAGCTCTGAATTATAGGGTTAAGATGTAAGAGTGAATTTTATGATGCAATATTGAATCTTAATATTAGAATGTAATAATGGGTTATATGCTTTCATCTCTACCTTAACACTTGGTTTTTCGCCACAAACTGATCATCGCTTTGCAAAATGTGACTAATGTTCAAGAATTGTATCATAGATAAATTGTGTAAATACAAAAGAAAGGATTGTTTTACACAAAAGAAACAATTGTACCTAATTATTGTAACAAGAGAATCATTTTCCCCAAATTTAACTCAAGAACCCTAAATTTGATTATCTAGCATCCATAGGTTAAATCTTCAAATGAACATCTCAATAAAGCTTTAGACAACAAATATAAACCTAATTTATGAACAATCTTATATTCTTATTCATCAATCCAAAATCAAAGTTAAAAATTACATCTAAATTACCTATTTAGAACCTTGGAGAGTTGAAGGAATTGGAGACGGCTCGGGACTATCAACTGTGGGAGGACGGCAAGGTGTGGCGGACTGGCGGTGGCATGGTGGTCGCCGGACTGGCAGTGGCGTGGTCGCCGGAAGACTGGAAAAGGTGGGAGGAGGCTGGAAGCGTAAGGGTTGGGCGTTGGGGCTCTGGTCGGACTGCAAATGAAATGGGGGGGGGGGGGTGTGATGTTTGTACTTGGTTAAAAGAAAAATACCACATGTGTAAATAAAAAAAAATAGAATACGAAAAGGCACAAAAAAACGCTATTGGACAGGCTCGAACTCAGTTCCCTCGGTTTAACCTTCTTAGCGTGAACTAGTTGAGCTGTGTAGATTATGTTACATATCTTAGCTTCTCAGGAAATATATAGACCGGGCCAGACTATGCATATAACAAAATCAAACCGGACGAGGATAAATTTCCACTTCTAAGCTAAAAAACGGGACGAGCCGGGGCCCGGTCTGGCCCCCATTATAATTCGCCCCTGCTTGGAACCATGCGTGTGTATCGGGAATGCAACCATACAGTCAAATAAACATGCACAAAACCTAAGTGTGTGATTTCAATAATATTCCATATGTTATCTTCAAGTGTGTGACATATACCTTTTGAGACTTGGAAACCGAGCCTACCAACATATCACCGTGGAGCATGTCTTTCACTTAAGTCTTACGCGTGTTAGCCATTCATAGGGCAGGAATTTATTTCATTTCCCTACCTTCTCAATACAACCAATCAAAGGATTAACAATTAAAAAGCACAATTTCAGAGAGGGGTCAAATTCTTCCACCTTTTGCTATTCTTTCCCTTTCTTTTTGATTTTTAATAACAATATACTTTTTCTAAGTTTTTTATTTTTTATTTTTATTTAGTTTTTTTTATTAAGAACACAGTGACACAAAAGTAAATACAAAACACTTTAGACAAAACTGGCCAAGCTAACCTTCAGATTTTGTCCTTTAAAAAATTTCTGAAAAGGGGTTTTTTCGAGCAATAACCTATCTCATGCAACCAATTAAGAAACAACCAATTTAAATAGAGTTACCTTTTCTACTGATCTTATCCGATTTACCTCTCACAAGGAAAACGTACCCTCTTTTAAAAATATGCATGTCTTGAAGTGCAGAGATGTCTCATATCATGTGCCTAAGACAATCACTATCACAAACAAAGCGTTAGTGAAAATCCCCCTTGACTATTCCTACACAAGGTGAGAGATCAGTTCGCCATTGGTAACCAGGCCATTGTGGTTTTGGGTACTCCTGAAAAGTCAATAAAGGAAACAGTTGGGATTTG
>JBCNJP010014095.1:0-11431 GCA_039602395.1 Deinandra increscens subsp. villosa | reverse complement strand
AATAAAAACCCTAATATCTAATGCAGGTATGCCTACCCTCTACAACCCACGCTTCTGGAAGCTGATGACCACCTTGAATGCTGGAACGCTTGACAAAAAAGAATTTACCTCCATTCACCGTGTTTGGTAGCGTTAGGGATGAGTTGCATGTCCTTTGAAAGGGACTTAAACAGGAAACGGCTCGAACCATGGTTTAGCTCGTAAGCCAGGTCTATTTCCGACAAACGGATCAGGTGTTCATAAGAATTGTTCAGGCGATCTAGGGTTCCCAGGATGCGCCACACGACATGATGGGTTTGGGCGTATGAAAGGCCAATGGCCTGGAAGAATTCGGCAACAAGGCCAGAAAAGGGGTAGGACAGACCCATACTAAACGAAGTGAACGGAAAACAGACCCAGGTTGGAGAGACGAAGTCATACCTTAATCTAGGGTCGAAAGCCCTGATAACTGCAGAAGGGGGAAGAAGACCAGAATCTTTTAACCAATGCAATCTCATTTTTCGTGAAAGTGCATTTTTCTTACTCAAGATGGATAAGAAATTTCTGATCAAGGAAATCTTCCACCCCGGCAAGAGAGATGGTGGGTTCGCGACAGACTCGTCGTTTAGTCATGGTTCGAGAAAAGGAAAAAAGATCGGAGAGAAGAAGATTACCATGTCGAAATAAGTGAAAGAGATGATGGATGCTCCTAATTCTCGACTCGGGTGAGGTAAAAGGCTCGAGTAATGGGGTATTTATGAGCGAAAGAAGTTACAGGGGTGATGGGAAGGTAATGGATGAGATCGAAACTGAAAAAACAACTTCGGCGGATAGGATTAAAACGAAAACGATGACTCATCTCAATTTGAAAATTCACAGCTGTAAAATCTTATCTACAAGCTGTGAATTTTGGGGGCAATTGTTTTACCCTAGATTTTTTCCCTAAATTTTACTATCGATCTTCGACAGCTTGAGACCCCTGGATGGCGAATGTACAGAGACTGCACTTTCATTTGTCGGTACCCAGGATGTCTATTTATGCTCGTGGTACCTTTATTTGATTATCATCCCAGGATGTAATGTATTTTGAATTTATCTATTTAATCTATATAATCCCAGCATGCACGAATATCCTGCATGCTAGGACTACATTACTAATCTTTTCTTTGATTCTATGTGATCAAGACAGGAATGAGAAGATGGGTAATGGTCATGTGGACTCATTCAAAGTCTAAGCACGTGTGGAAATGAAGACCCGCCACCAAACTCGATCAAATAACGGCTTCGAGTCGTTAAGAAGAAGATCCCAAGAATCACAGATAGTTAGTTAGGATCTACTTGTATTAATACGCGGCATAGGGATTCATTTTAAAGACTTACGAACACTTGTATTCTCACTCACTCACCTAGCAATCACCGCAAACACTTGTAATCGAATTGTATTCAGTGGAATAAACGGGCAACGTGTGTTATCGTTGCCAAGGGGTTTTTTATGTCGGCGGCTCTTAGAGACATCCAAGGGTTAAGGGCTTTTTCTCCTCAAAACTCTTTGTGTTCTTAGTTGCATTCAGGGAAATTATCATTTGTGTTTCCATTTCTTCTATCCAAGCCTTGGATTTTAACCGGTAAACTTGAGTTTACAAACTCTGCATTCTTGACATCTAACCTCATAAACTAATTTGGTTACTAAATTTAGCCTTATAATTTTTAGCCAAAACAGGAATGAAGAAAGGTACTTCGTTACATTTACTGATGATTACCGTAGATATGGATATGTCTATCTTATACGGCAT
Source organism: Deinandra increscens subsp. villosa (assembly GCA_039602395.1). Lineage (NCBI taxonomy): Eukaryota > Viridiplantae > Streptophyta > Magnoliopsida > Asterales > Asteraceae > Deinandra > Deinandra increscens. Next base: position 9,659 of record JBCNJP010014095.1, on the reverse strand, counting down.
AAACATGAAACTTTTGAAAAGTTTAAAGAATACCAGAACGAAGTACAAAACAAGCTTGTTCAGACGATTAAAGCACTTCGATCAGATCGAGGTGGGAATATCTAAGTGAGGAATTCGATGCACACCTCAAGTCTTGTGGGATTTCATCCCATCTTACTACATCAGGAACACCACAATTAAATGGTCTGTCTGAGAGAAGAAATCAAACTTTGTTAGACGAAGAAATCAAACTTTGTTAGACATGGTCGATCAATGATGTGTCGCACAAACCTGCCACACTCCTTTTGGAGTTTTGCTCTTGAAACTGCTACCTGAATAGTGAACCTCGCTCCTACAAAAGGTAGATAAGACGCCATATGAGATATGGTATGGGGAACGACCTAAATTATCCTACCTAAAGGTATGGGGATGCTATGCGTATGTTCCAAGTGAATCTTCGAACAAACTAGATCCCCGCGGCGATAAAGTTGTTTTCGTCGGATATACCCAGAAAGTTGGTTATTATTTCTACAACCCTATTGAGAACAAATTTTTCGTCAAACGTAGAGGAATACTCGTGGAGGATGATTTCCTTCAACGAGGGGAGGGAAATAATCATCCTTGAAGAAGTTCGAGATCAACCTGAGACCCAACTAGAAACCGGTTCAGTAGATCAGCATGAGATGACTGAATCTGAAAGAATATCATAACCGGTAGTAACACAAGGCGTTCATAGAAGTACGTGGGACCGTCATGAACCAGAAAGATATCTGGGTAAGCACGAAATTATGATAGTTGATCAAGAGGAACCTGTGAACTATAAAGATGCGATCTCAGATACTGATTCCGAGAAATGGTAGGAACCCATGCGTGCGGAGATGCAATCCATGTATGAAAACCAAGTCTGGGATTTGGTTGAACCTCCACCCGATTTTCACGTAGTAGGAAGTAAATGGGGTTTTAAGTTGAAAATAGACATGGATGGTAATGTGCAAACCTATAAGGCTAGACTAGTAGCGAAAGGGTTCACTCAGACTCAAGGAGTTGATTGTGATGAAACCTTCTCGCTTGTAGCCATGTTTAAATCAATCAGGATGCTACTCACCATAGCTGCGTATTATGATTACTAGATATGGCAGATGGATGTCAAAACTACGTTTCTTAATGGATATCTGAATGAAGATGTCTATATGAAACAACCTGAAGGTTTTGAGGATCCAAAGAGTCCTGAAAAGGTATGCAAGCTGAACCAATCCATTTATGGATTGAAGTAGGCATCTCGAAGTTGGAATCTTTCTTTTGATTAAAAGATAAAAGAGTTTGGTTTTTGTCAAGAACGAAGATGAACCATGTGTTTACAGAAAGGCAAGTGGGAGCTCTATCACTTTTCTAATCCTTATGTAGATGACATATTAATCATTGGAAACAACATACCTATGCTTAGGGAAGTAATAGGTTGGTTAAAAAAGTGTTTCTCAATGAAGGATCTTGGCGAAGCCACCTATATTCTAGGAACTAAAATTCATAGAGATAGGTCAAGAAAGCTAATTGGACTAAGCCAAAGGACATATATATCGATAAGGTCTTGCGACGCTTCTCGATGCTATATTCCAAGAGAGGATCTTTGCCCATGGCACACGGAACCATTCTAAACAAAGAACAATCTCCCCAAACGGACGAGCAAATAGTGGATTTCCATATGCATCTGTTATTGGTTCTATTATGTATGCCATGCTATGTACTGGACCAAACGTGTCATATGCTCTAAGTACGACGAGCAGATATCAGCAGAATCCAGGTGAGAGTCACTGGATTGCTATAAAGAATATCCTGAAGTGCCTGAGAAGAACTAAGGATATGTTTCTGATATATGGAGGAACAAAGGAAGAACTTATTGTAAGGTGTTACACAGATGCTAGTGAGTTTTCAAAGAAAGGTCTTCCTAATATGAGGGGTACCTCCACATCTTCCTCCATGTCGAGAATGACGAAGTCAGTGGGATATCTAAATTCTCCTACCTTGACTAGGAGGTTTTTAGCGATTCCTGGAGGAATTTTCACTAAGAGACCAGCAAGCTGGATGCTCATCCAGCTAGGTGTATGAGTTCCGAGATTCAGTCTTTTATGCATGGAGGCTGGCATAAGATTGATGCTAGCTCCAAGGTCTACAAGTGCGTTTTGGACGGAAATTCCTCCGATGGAACATGGAATGGTGAAGCTACCTGGATCCAATTTCATTTGGGTAGCTTGCTCGAGAGAATGGCAGAGCATTCCTCGCTCAAGCTAACGAAGTTAAGTTCAACGATTTTATTCTTGTTGGAGAGAAAATCCTTCATGAATTTGGTATATTTCGGCATCTGGGATAGGACTTTAATGAAAGGTCATTGATGTGCAGTTGCTTCGGAAGGTTCATGAATTTACTGAACTGTTCGCCAGATTTTCCTTGGCAAGTCTGCTAAGATAGGGAACCTTCAGTCTTTTCAAATATTCTTCTAATGTAACTGGGATAGTAGGAGTGGTTACTTCTTGAGGTTGGATGGTGGGTACTACTGGTTGTGGAGCAACTTCCTCTGGACCGACCCTTCGGCTTCGTAGGGTGATAGCGTTACATTGGGCCTTGGGATTGGTCTCAGTGTTGCTAGGGAGACTACCAAGTGGTCTCTTGCTTATTATTTTAGCAAGTTGGGTGACCTGATTTTCGAGATGCTTGACGGACGTCTGTTAGTTGCGTAGTTTTGATTAATGTTGTCTGAATCATTCCTCCATCTTCTTGTTGGACTAAGCGAACATTCAAATGACCAATTCCTCGGCTGTTGCTGGCCTGTGACGCCCACTCCCAGACTTGGCTCTAGGAGGGGTCACACATCGGATTTACTCATGAACACAAGGTAATAACAGAGATAACTAAGCAGGGAAGTTCAAACTTTTATTTATATGCCAAGTACTACAAAGTAAGTGAGATAATTTACATAAGGAAATACTAACTGTCACTACGTTTATTATTATATCTATACCAGCTTGCCAAAACCTCCCTTCCTTTCGATAGCTTGCATAAGTTACGTATTATTTATTTTTAACAATCTGTTTGAAGTAAAAATACGTTCTTATCTATTTTTCACACGTTTAACTATTCAAACACGTATACCCACGTATGTGTTTATCAAATGAACATTTCACATGTATTTATACTATTCAATCACACGCATTTAATATAATGTAATCGCATAAAGGCATTTTCTCCCAGTGATCATTTATTTCTATCATATTAACGTTTAAATACGTTTTTCATACTAAAATCATATATATCAATTATCTTTTATATAAAACACGTATCTACCTATTTTTTTTCATTTTATCAACCAACATGTATATTATCATCTTTTATCAATTTATTACCCGGTAATGCGTAAACATGCATTTTCTATCCGTTTTGTCACGTTTACCTATCTAACACATATATCACGTGTATCTATCATATTAGTCACGTATTCTATACGCATTTGTCAAATTTTGGGATGTTATAACTCTACCCCACTTAAATAAGGTTTCGGCCTGAAACCTGCTTGTTTACGAATATCTCGTAAATGAGATATTCTCATTTTACCCCTTTCTTTCCTAGGTTAACTAAAAATCTGACCTAGGTATTCATAACATTTTAACTAAAGGAACTATTATGCTCTTAAGCCTTCCCTCTAGTTGCAATTTAAACCACAACACGCCTTTCTATATACGATAACCCGACATTTAATACGATTCTATCGAAAGATATCATTTCTGACCCGTTCGCTTGTAGAACTTTTTTCAAAACAGCAACGATCTTTAGATGAATAACTCTTCTAACTCCTTGGAAGAACGCGTCTCCACGATACTTCTACTGCTCCATTTCACCCCTTGCGTACGTCGAACGTTTCTCTACACTTTACATCACCTGATCTTCATTCTGGAATTCCAACAGTCCCTCACTTGCTTATTTGTAAGTGATTTATATCCACAAATGCTATTGACCTTGTTTTTCCACAGTGGCCCGTACTATCGACCTTCACGAAACTAACACTAGTGCCACTTCTAGTTGTACCTCAGGTGTATGTATACAGGATGTACCAGCGGCGTATCCTCCACACCCTTGGTACAACTATAGGTGTACTAGCACAAGTTCAGTGTAGGATGACATTACTATTCTAACCACAACAAAGTTGATATCATTTATATATATATATATATATTACTTATCCTTAATAATCAATTTGGACCTTCAATGCATAACTCTATATAATGCTTCCATTTGATGCTAATTCCAAGTCCATAAGAAATTCTTTAACATATAGCGCTCGTTTAACTAAGGCCATCTCATTTTAAAAAGTTCCCTATTCCTAACCATCGATTTATCAAGCGATAATACGCGATACTATACTAATATTGACATTATCTAACATAGAAAAAGGCATATTATAAACGGGAAAAGTACCCAAACTATATTAGACACAACCTCGGTTTTTGTGCCTACTATGGCAAGAGTCCTCACTCAGTTCTCCAATACTTCGATCGTCTCCTCCGGTTCTACACTCTGCACCAATTCGGGACAATTTAGTCTGATAAGTCCTATCTTTCCACATTCAAAACACTACATACTTTCCTTCCGAGCTTTTGATTCTTAGGACATATTTCCTTGAGGTGCTCCACACTTCCACACTCGTAGCAAGTCTTAGCCTCTGTACAGTGATTAGAGTAGTGTCTAATCTTGCCACATTTATAACAACAGTTTGATCCTGTCATGCAATTCCCATTATGATGTTTCTTGCAGATCTGACACAATGGCTTTTTAGCATTCTTGTGACGTCTGTTCTTATTTTCTTCAGAACTTCCTTTGACCTTGGATCTCTTTCGCTTGTTATTCATTGTGAATCCATCCTCGTTAAAACTTTCTTCGAGACCAAATCTACTTGCAGTAGCTTCCTTAGGCAATCCTCCTACTATAGTCTCCTGAAGTTGATTGGCAATCGATAGTAACGTAACCTTCAATGCTTATGCCATCATTGTTGCCATTTCGATTCTCATATTTGTGCTAAATAGAGTTGCTCCCGTACTAGTGCTGGCGTTCGGATTGAGTCTTGAAGTTCTCCTGGAGTTCGGTGCTTTACCTACATTCCTACCACGAACCTGACTACCTCTATTAATCTTCTGATCCTATAATTAAATAGCTGACATTTTAGGACTTGCTTAACGAAAATTAAGTCTTCAAATTTTGAATGCATGATAATCAGATAAGTGCAAGCACTAATACAATTATATAATTATGATGCGTTCAAAACCCAATTACTTTCATCGCACAAGACCTTAGTTTCCATATCTCACATTTCTATCATTACCCGTAACTCAAATATGAATCCTTAAACTATCTCCCTCGTTGATCAAATATTTCACCGTCACATAACTTTCTTCACATTTGGCCATACAATAGTTAGGACTTAGAGTATGTTTAGTTGGTTAATGCCAATTCCAGTAGCTAATTGCAATCAGGCCTCTTCCGCACTTTACATACTCTAGATTCTACCTATTATGTCCCTGATGCAATCTCATTTCTATGGTCATAAGCTATCCTGGCATCTATATTTCTTATCTCATCCTACTTTTTCATCCCAGAGTCCTGGTTTAAGTCTAGATACTGCATTAGTACCTAAATCTCTTAAACCAAGGCTCTGATACCAACCAGTGACGCCCACTCCCAGACTTGGCTCTAGGAGGGGTCACGCATTAGATTTACTCATGAACACAAGGTAATAACCGAGATAACTAAGCAGCGGAAATTTCAAACATTTATTTATATACCAAGTACTACAAAGTAAGTGAGATAATTTACATAAGGAAATACTAACTGTCACTATGTTTATTATTATATCTATGCCAGCTTGCCAAAACCTCCTTTCGTTCTGATAGCTTGCCCGTCTATTACCCTTATTACAAGGGCCTTCTCATAACTAGTCGAAGCCTCACCCTGACCTGACATACATATATTTTTGGAAAAAAGTCAGCTTATGCTGGTGAGTTCTATATTTTAAAAACTTTACCTCGGCGTAAGGTTTAAAACCTTTGGACCTGCAAGATACCTTTTTACAACATTTATTAAATATAACTCATTACAGAATTAAACAACACATAATATTCCTTAACAAGAAATACCCCCTACCTGAACCTTTTATCCCCCTATTATCCCCTCTATTTCTTCCTATAACCCCAACATTTATTTATAGTCTAAACCCTGCTAATATATGTAGAGATACCATTTTGCTAACTATCGAGTTTACCCTTCTAGGGTATTCCCTATAACAGACAGTCACACCATTTCCCCCTATTTGCTAACTGCCGAGTTTACCCTTTTAGAGTATTCCCTATAACAGACTGTCGCATCGTTTCCCCCTATTTGCTAATTACCGAGTTTACCCTAGTAGAGTATTCCCTATAACGGACAGTTGCTTTCCGCCCCTTCCTATTTGTAGTGATCTCTAAACCTATTGAGTAACACTACTTCCTAACTCCCCCTGTAATACTACCCGCCCCTAGTTAAAATACATAAGTGACTTAGATTTACTAGTAGACAGTGAAAAACCGAGGTGGTGACCAAATACCTTGGTTGCGGAAGCGGATTGAGTCTTTGTGTAGCTCGTTTTTGTAGAAACAAATGAACACCCAGATATGAACACGATGGTGTTTGAGATGTGATGATGAGGATGAGCAAAGCTAGCATAAACATGGATATAAAGAACAAGATAGATAGATAATAAACAACGTGAAGGATAGATAAGTAAAGATAACCGAATGATTACATTTTACCTACCCCACGCATTCCCGGGTATCATGAACTTACTAGGTGAGTTCATGAACCCTCGACAAGCTTCAAAGAGCCATGACTAACTCTCTCTCAAAGTATCACTCATCATCAAGTCTTTCACATGAGAAAGACTTACTATATATAATACAAACTCACTAAGGGCATAATAGTAAACTACCAACTAGTGACAATAATTAAACAATAAATAATCTTCACTAGAGCCTTCTCCTTTAGTTGAGTCTTGTATCTTGAGTTGTCATGTTCTTCACCGTGTTGTCAGGACGGTAAATGTTAAGTAGCCGTTGAGTATTAATCACATCTATCCAAATCTTGTTGGCTCGGTATCTCGATTCCCAACAATCTCCCCCTATTTGGTAGATGGTATACTCAACACTTGTGACATTGGTTCTTTGTATTCTTGCAACTTGACTTGAAGAAAATCTTCATGCAGTTTCAAGTCTTTCATTCTTCAATTCTCCTTTGTGAAGCTCCCCCTACAATAAACATTCTTATAGCCCCAAACCATAGGCTGTAAATGTATAGGGTGTTTACAAACTTCAACACAATGGCAAGCTACTTGAGGACTAAGTCATGACTCAAGGTACCAATATTGTTGAAAGTAAACAAGATAAAGGATCTATGAAAAACTCGAGAATTAACCCCACAATTCAACCATCTTGAAATACTTGGCCGAATACCAAACCAATGCGTTGCACGAAGATAAACCACATCTCTTTGCTTTCTTTTGCTAAACCCGTTGCAAAAAGTCTCATCATACCATCATGTCTTCTCCCCCTAGACTTTTGAAACCCGTGGCAAACAATGAAAAGCATGTTGTTGTAGACAAAACACATTCAAGTAGCATATCACAAACAAAAATCAGCCTTGCAATATCAACCGGTTAATCTTCATAATCCAACCAATAATAAATCCCATTCGTCTTCAACATATCGACCCAAACTTGCGCATAAATTTCATAACCAATTCACCTCATAGCACGTCTGTCGTAAAGAAGGAACTTGATATAAAAGCATAATTTAGGTGTACCTAAAATATTTAAGACGAATCGTGTTCTCGAGAGAATGAATAATGTTGGAGAAACAATATGAAGTGGTTGATGTGGATCCTCATGGCTTCAATCTTGGTTGCTACTATGTGTTGACAACAAAAAAAAGTTAATAACAGTAGCTAACTGTATCATTTTCTCCAAATCTGTCTTGTTTCTACCCCGATTCTCTGCCCAAACTGATTAATATATCTGATCTGGCCCAAACAGATAATATTCCGCAGCCCAGCAGAAGTAATAAACAAGCATGGCCCAAATCTCTTGATGTGCGGCCCAAAAAGAATAGAGACCAGCATGGCCCAATTCGGTTGTTAAAGAACAGCCCAGTAAAAAGAATAGATAAGCCCAGATCGGTTTCTTCACAAAAGAAGTTAAACCCTAGCAATAAAGAAACCGCGTACCAGAACTGTTTATCTCTGCCTCTCATCTTTTCTGTTGACGAGAAATACATGAACCGACTGTAGTGCGAGCAGTACGAGCTCGCGACCAGAACCTTGAACGAATCAAGTTCCGGTTGAAGTTCTCCGCTTGAAACCTTTTTCCGGTTGAAATCTTCAGTTCCGGTTGAACTTCATCGAGAGTTCCGGTTGAACTCCGAAATCCGGCTGAACTTTGAAGTTTCGGTCGAAATCTCTGGTTGAACTTAGAATTCCGGTTGAAGTCAAGTTTCCAGTTGAAACTCAGATTTCCGGTTGAAGGTTTGAGTTCCGGTTGAACTCTCCATTTTTCAGGTTGAGCCTCAAGATCCAGTTCAAGTTCCATATTCCAGTTGGAGACGGTTGTGCCGGTTGGACTCGACTTTTCCGGTTGACCTCGTGATTTCCGATTGAAGCTTCCAAATTCCGTTTCACTTCAGATCTGGTTCCCATCTGTCATTTTTCTGTTTGAGGTAGTTGGGCCGGAACCAGAATCGTTTTTCTGCTTAAGACATCAAATTCCGGCCGAGCCCCGTCATCGTCTTCAACTTCGTCATTGTTGGTTTCACTTAAACCATGTCGTTGAACAGAAACCCAGAACAGTTAACAGATCTGCACCTAAACCAACTTGTCACCTTTGTCACCTTAAGAAACCCTAATATGGATATGTGAACATCAAGCTTGAACACGATTGACCCATATCGAAGTGTTTTTTTTCGATCCCTTGACATCATCCTTGAACTGAACATAAATGGATACACAAACGATCTCGAGCTGCAGTCTCGTGTTTGTGTTTCTGAGTTCATCGTCTTCAAAAATTGAAACCTGTAACTCACTCAATATTTTTGTACTTTGTAATATTCTTCTAAATTTTCTAAGAGAGAAAGAGAGTATGGTTAACTTCGAAAAGAGTGAATGTAGGGATGGGACATGGAGGTTGCTTGTTGACATAAAAGGTAATGGATAAAAGAATGAATTTAGTAAAAAGTACACTTTGTTTTGTGGGACTCAATAAAAGTAAAGTCAAAAAGCTAAAAAAGCAATTTGATTTATACACACAAACAGACAAAGTGTGATGTGATAAGAATAATCACACCTTTCAAGGATTCTTGAGATCTACAATTTCAAAAGCAAATTTGATCATGAATTTTGAATTGAAGAATATGCATACGTAAAATATGCAGGAAGTTCATGTTTGAGGCTAGATTTTGACACCATGCAAATATCAAAGTAATCTATTTGTGTAGCAAGATTTAAACACAAACACTCAAGAAAATTTACTTTCGATGACTCAAGAATAATACATGAACAAATAGATCTTGACTATTCTATAAAAGAAAAATTCAAGGATCTTTTTCAAAAACTTTGAAAGA
>JBCNJP010014094.1:0-11433 GCA_039602395.1 Deinandra increscens subsp. villosa | reverse complement strand
TTTTTGTCACACCCCCAAAAATCCCACGCGCGCTATCGCGCCGCAGGGAGCGTGACAAACCAGGATCGCAGTCCATTAGTTACACCAAACAACTAACAATTAATAAAAAGGTTTTATATTTCATTAAAATATAAATGCAGGGTTTTACAAATGCGGAAGCGTAAATACAATAAAAGTACTTATGTAAAATCTTTGTCACCCAAGGTGACGTGGCTTGTTCAAAGACATTAAAAGTGTTTCAAGACTCATGCATGCGTACTTGTGATACTCGAACATCCGCAACCTGAGAAATAACATGCTAAAAAGTGTCAACACAAAGGTTGGTGAGTTCACAGGTTTATCATTTCAAAATCAGTTCCAGTTTAATGTAAATCAACTGTTAAACAACAGTCCTGGTTCAGTATAAAACAACGGTCCATCGACAGTTCAAGTTTAAGTTCCAGGGTGACTGTTCAACAACAGTTCAAGTTCAGTTTAAGATTGATTGTTCAACAACAATCAAGTTGAGTTTAAGATTGACTATTCAACAATAGTCAAGTTGTAAGAGCATAATCACTAATATATATCAGATAGCTAGCTAGGCTATGTACATGAAACTTTGCACGTGATGGTCACCGAAGCTGACAGTTGTTTATAGTTTGCCTTGTTACGTTGAGGACGAATATAACACCCGTTCGATATCCAATCGTGCCAGAGCGACTGGCCCGGGTGGGGTTTGTCAAACCCAGTAGTACTACAATATATTTCCCGCTATCATCACCAAATACTAACGGTACCATGAGAAGGACTTTGTTGTCTAGTGTGCCTCAGTAATCAGTAATCGTGTGATATATAAAAGTCTAATTATCTCAGTTGTGTAAATCATGCATGTTAATCTCCCCCAACAGGATTTAAAACAGTAAAATGGGGCCGTGAAACTCACCTTTGGGTGCACAGCAATTCCAGATAAATAACAACATCAAGTAGCAAGTAACAGGTCTTGTGTAATCGACCAAACACCTAACGAGCATAAAGATATAAGTGTGTGTTCAGTCGAAAACGACTAAGTCTAGACCAACGATGAAATCAAATAATATCGAACTATGACACAACTAGGGTTCGATAAATCCAAAAGGAGTCAAAGATTGGCACATTGCCAATAACATGACGTTTACGGAAATCGATGAGAAGTATAATATTTAAACAAAAACGTTTGTCCATGAAATTGAATAATATAATATGTATATATATATAAATGTATATATGCATAACCAAATATATAGTTATATCAATAACGTGTACTCAAATACTCGTATGTTTATGTATTTTTATGTATTTCTATAATTATATAATTTTAACGTTTAGAGGGTTTATATCGCATGATTCAACAAGATACATTATTCGTATACGTAGATTTTATATAAATATAAGGGTTATTAAAACGTTCATTTTATATTTTCTAAATACGTATATTCATATATTTTTTTTCAAATGTGTATTCTTTTATAAATCACCGTCTAATAACCAAATATTTTATATTAAAAATCAATTTATATAAACCAATGGGATAATGAGCAAGATAATGACGATTATGAAAATCCTACGGGTCCAAAACAATGTCAAGAGTGATGGGTGGTTGATTTTGAGTTAAGAAAAGGGTCCAAACGCTAAAATAAAATAAAACAGCAAAAGGTGAGGTCACTAGAGTCGAACTCGTGACCTCCTGATCAAACAACAACACCCTAACCATTCGGCTAAGTGCTCTTTTGGTTAATAATTCGGTCAGGAACTATTTTGACACATACAGGGCCTTGAAACCGGGTTCTAAAAAAAAACAGGAAAGGCATTGGGGCTGGAAAGGTTCGAAACCATGGTCTCCGAGTCCCTAAATGCGTCGTCGACCACTGGGAGACAAGCCAACTTTGAGTTTTACTCGACCAATAAAATATTTATCATACGTGGGTCGGGTGACATCTCTTTCACCCAACAATTCTGTAACACCCGACACCATTGACGGTTAATTTTAAAATTTCAGAAGCTTCATGGGGATGAATCAAATCGACCATAAACGCTATAATCGAATGCCATATTGGTTTTAGGAATACCTCAGTTGTAGAAATGAACTCCGAACACAAAATGACCGCCACGAACCCGATCGATAACTCGAACGCCGATCACGAACTCGGTAGCTCTCGACTTCTCGGCAGGGTTGGCGGTGGTCCAGGGTACTCGAACAGTGGATTACGATCACAAAACTACGATCGATCAGGTGCTTGAGTGGGGGCGTAGTGGCCAGAATTCTTCTCCGGTGATGGTTGTGTCGCTTAGAGAGGGACGAGAGGTAGAGAGGGTTGAGATGTTGCGATCAAATGATTTGGAATGAGTAATTGAGTTGTGTTACCAATCGATGAGTTGTAACCGGTTGCAATTAATCGGATTTATGAAGTTTAGCGGTTACCGGAAGTGGGTAAGGTCGACGGACGGTCGACTGTTTGATAGAAAAAGCCTTCAATATTGACTTTGAAAGAATTGCAGAATCAGCCCCTCACTGATTTACAAATTAGGAATACAAGTATGGGGTAATGGCAAGATCTGTCCTCGGGTTTAAGTAAATAGAAAATAAGTTTTAGAAATTACAAGGTTGGTCCCCGAAGGTTTAAGAGGTGCTAACAAACTCTAACGTGGTTACGGAGGATGACTTTGACGACGAATATACGAGTGTACGTCCACACACTTATAACGTACGAAGTTTATAATATATAATCTTTGATTATCCACATCAAATCATGAATGTAATTTCATGTATATATATATATATATTTTTTTTTGACTAACGATACGTATAAACTCTCATAAAATAATAGAAACGCTACGTATAATTGCGTGACACTTCGTCCCATAAAATAATAGAATTTAATGTGTATATCTCAGTATCATTGTCACATAAAATAACAAAGTGTTCACATGAAATCATGACGTACAATAAAATCATAGAATATCAAACGTCTAGACTTAAGTGCATGCTCGTATGGTGATGGTTACACAAAACCCTAATTTACAAGGTTAACACAATTAATAGCACCAAAGCTCATAAATGTTCATAACAATCTAGGTTTAGGTTACATCGGGAAACTCATGAAAAGTCGGATTGTCACAGTATCCCCTTGTTGAAGAATTTTCGTCCCGAAAATTGAATAACGTTGTTAACAAGTTGGTCACAAAAGAAAGAAAATTTTTCTCAGTCGTCACATCATCCCCTTGTTGAAAGAATTTCGTCTCGAAATTTAAATCCGTGACAATTGATTTAAGAATCGAATTGACAATTACTCCTTGAAAAGTCCAGGTTCTCTACTCCGATAGGAGTAATGGGTGTTACGATCAAGAATGTGTACCCCATGTTGAGGAGTTGTCCAATGTTTAAAGGTTTTCAAAAGGAATTCGAAACGAAAGTATATGACGTGATTTTCTTATCACGCGTTCTCCTATGAGAAGAGTTGAACAACCGTATTACAGGAATCGTGTTGAGTGACAAGGCCAAAAAGAGTGACCAGATAACATAAGTATCTGAAATAAAATATTTCAATGCGAAGAAGGGACCATAATATGTCCGTGTAGACTGCGACTATTGTACCTAATGATAGCAGTGGGATTTTCATTTCATGTCTGGTTTTCGGTTAAGGTATTCGCATTCGTCAATAACTCAGGTGAATTGAAGATAAGAGAATTTGAGTATATGAAAAAAAAATTGCGTGTGCATCACGTCAATCAGTGTTTAATAAACCCATTGTCTAACAAAAACGTAAACGTCTGATCTTACCTACCAATTGGCAATCAGCATAGAATTACACAAGACTGATCAAGTTAACATGAGGACCCATTGATTGATTTAGTACTTTTATGACCAATTAAGTTTCACATGATTCATAATAACATTGAAATTCACATTTCATGCAATAACGGTTCAAATAGCATACGAGTTTCTATGAAGGTTTCTTTTAAAGGTTTAAGCGGTCAAAGCGTACTAGCTTACAATCTATCATGAAGATTTTACCATACAATGCATACAATTATCTCAACACTTTATACACAAGCATACGACCCTAACATGGCATGTCTCTAGCATATAAGTTCATAAACCAACCAACATAACCTATACAGTGCAAAGTTGACGGGGGCAACTTCACACAGTCTTGTCATTCCCACCGAGGTAGGAGACTTAGGACCTTATATGGTGTATGGTTTTCACACTCAACCAAGTTAATACATTCACAACATGTCATTTTATGGTTCCTAACACGTTTCATACCCATAACTAATCATGCAATTCTACGCAACCTATGCTTAAACCAACACTTCCATAATTAATGAGTTTCTATACCCTAAACATAAGACCAGATTCTCAAATTTAACATGCATAAACACATATGTTTTGTAAACATTTCTCATGAGAAAGTCAAAAACAAACAAACTATTTTATCATGATTAAAATGGTTCAAAAGTTAGTCACATACTAAAATATAACTGGTAACACACTGATTTTGTGACAAAAAGACTGAGGTCTAAAGAGAATTCCAATAAAGACACACTGCCATTTAAAAGGTAACACGTACGGTTTGTTTTAGAAAAAAAATTACTTAATCCTGCTAAGAATTATTCAAGGAATAGCATAGACAGTTAAGTTCAAATTCAAGTTGGAGTTCAGTATCATGCAACATATCACATGCACGTTACCTTGCTAAAGAATCCAAAAATTTAAAGTGAAGATCCAACAAAATAAAGGTGTAAATTATGAGGTACCGAATATCGAAAAATGTGGGATGTTACACTTATGATAGTCGCAACTACACATTCCAAGAATGACATGTGAGTTTAAACTGGCACTGGTGAAGATACCAGCAAGGATTATGCAAATAACGTAATGGATAGTATAGAATTCAGAGAGAACTATATAGCGTGCTTGACAAGATTGGCAAGGAATTCGAGTAAATAGATATCGAAACGAACGTGTCAACGGTCATACAATCCAATGGAGTAAACATCTCAATAGGGAAATCTTCATTGTTTAAACTCGCCAGTATGCCCAATCTCCTGGGTGTTAATGCGTCATGCTTCCTTTCTTGTCAAAACATTGTTTCAAATGGTCCTCAAAAGTAAGACAAATTACAAAAGTGTTATAAAAGGGTGTCTACAAAACACAAAACATCAGGATGTTCAAAGGTGGATTTGGCTTGGGTTGCCTGTACATATGCATCTTTGCTAGGGTTCAGTGCAGGTTTACCGCGGGTCAAAATATCAAATTGGGTGTTCCATAGAAAAGGATCAGGCCTATCACCTCAGTGAATGCCAGAGAGTTCATAAAAAAAAAAAGGCAGTCAACCCAAAGGCAGTGTCCCTTAAACGAAAGTCGATCTACTTCTTTTCACCTGCTTCTAAAAAAATTTGAGTTGATCATTCAATCAGGTGGTTTGTCATTCATAAGGGAAAATCTCTGGTTTTCAACACGTTGATGTTCATCTGAGTCAGAACTCGCGTCTAAATCATGGCAGGAAATTCGCTTTAGAAAAATTTTCTTCTAGACTCAGACAATTGAAAGCATGAAGTTTGATTATTTTGGGTATGTCTCTTTTGGTAGGAATACGTAAGGGATATCTGTAATCTAGGAGAAAGTAGCATTAAGCAGTTTTGACGAGGACCTAGTCCCGTTAGATAGAGTTTCTCATGACGAGGCTCTTGTGTATGACTCTAAAGTCAATCTTTGGTCCGGTACTGGTCCCACATTCAACGTGCCACCAATGTTTATATATAGGGTGTACCGCAGCTAACCCACCACACTACCAGCACCTTGAAGGCGTACCAGTTACCCACCATTACTAGATATTAGTCAAACCACATTGAATATTTTTTTTATCGGAAATAGAGGACATCAACTTTTTTTTTTTTTTCATACGCTTGAATGTAAAGGGGCGAGTGATTAAACCTTAATACGTGTGCAAATTGAAGTTGTAAGAGTTTCCATTCACAGTACCAGTAAGAGGCGTAAAGGTTGTTATTCTAGCGAGGATCGTCGAGAGGTTAGCTCGCGCAGTGCGAATATCATAACGTTTCGGATTTGAAGTCGGTCCAAAATCTAAGGCATGCCCTTTGGTTTAAGTTCAAGTTGGGGGTTCATCATTGAAAGTTTTCTGAAAAAGATGATCGCGTAGAAGAAATTTATCGATAGTTGCTATGACAGGAGCGTTAGTAAATATACAAAATGTATGGATAACTTGGTGTACTCAATGCGTAAGAAAGGGAAAATGCAGGTCGATGGTACAATCAGTTATTAGTAACAAGAAGTTATGCTTGATGGGTGTAAATAGGGTTTCCATAAAAACTTTGTATTGTTACATCAGTAAAGGCACACTGTAGTCTCATCATTAATGGTATTAACTAGTTGAAAGACCACCAAGAGTGTAACACCTTCCGGTTCAAAGCTTAAAAGCTTATCCAGAACATAAAGGATTACAAGGCACGAGAATCAGAAATTGCCGGTTGCTAAATCATGAAAGTTAAATTATGCAAACAAAAATCGGTAGTTCAGGCTCAGGAGATCAATCGGAATAGTCCTTACGTTAAAACTGGGAATCATTAGTTTGAAAGTCAGGAAGGATTCTCACTAACATTAGCCCCATTAGAGATAAATATACTTGCGGTGTTGTAGGCAGTTTATACAACCGTGACGATGTTGCTGGCAACAAGTATTGGTTCACGCAAGAAAATCAGGGAGTATGAATCTTCAGAGGGTAACTTTACAAGAGCTTTTAGCCAAAAAATACGTCCCGGTGCTCACGGTATATGATTTATCCAATTCGTTCATATAACGTTGTCTAGGTATCCGTCCGGTGAATGTATGTCCAAGTTATCTCACGATCGTAAAGTTCCAGGGATTGATATGGTCGGTAAGATCGTAAAAATAGAATTATGATTCAGATGAGTTCAAACCAGTCAAGGGTTTCGTCGGGAGTGTTCGTAGTTAAGGAAGACTGGTCATTGAAATACACGAGTGTGACGGTGTCCTACCAGGACCAACTTTTCATAATATGCTTCAAAAGGGTTCACGTATGGATTAGAATCCAATAGTAAAGGGGCAAAGTCAGGTACGATAGCGTTTTCAAAGATAGATGACTTCGGTCATTCGGTTGAGCTCAACATGTTTAACATTCAATACCACGAGGAGAAAAAAAAATTTACAGGAATTTGGCCCCAATACGACCATTGGCTTGCCTAGTAAGATTCTCCAGGATTTCCATATACTGCAAATTACATTTACGTGTGCACCCGTAACTGTGATTTACTTTATATGATCACCCTAGTTCCTCTTACTTCAGCTACCAAGTATGGTGTGGTGTGGTCACTAACCCATGGTTATCTTGACCAGAATTTGTTAATGAGACAAGTTTTCGAGAATAGAATGCTCACTCAGATTGGAATGACCCACCTGAAGCGAGTCAGCCAGAAATCTGGCTCAATAGGATCTAGGTAGGGTTTATCACAATGACCCTAGCTTAGCTCGAAGTTAGAGAATAAATATCACACATACTGGCGTGATCGCAATCCGATACACAAAGAGGGAATTTCAGTCGACCTGCATCAGGTTTTATTGGGGTTATAAGAATTGTATTCCAGCTGTATTATTTCAACGCACAACGTGATAAAATCGAGAAGGGAAAGATCTTAAGAGATCTCAGCAATTGTTAAGACGATCAGGATAACGAAAGTTGATATAAGGGCCCCATAGGCAGCCACTTGAATTCATACCCTGCTAACTCTAGTGAAGCTAATTAATCGCGCTACTAGCACATCGAGATCACATTCCCTGAATGGATGAGTTTAGAGATATACGTAAGGCAGGCATAACAAGAACCTCCTAAGCTAAGATAGTGGTTTATGGACAAGAAGAGGTATTACACCACCTTCCCTATGCAGCATACATCCATAGTATGGGCACTACGCCTAGTTGTTCAATCAGGAAAAACCCCGAGTAGTAATCAGGTCGTCAAAAGTATAAACGTGATCCTTCGATCTGCTTCGACGTCTCGTTGTACATGAATGTTAACCAAGAGGTACACAATTTAGAGAGGTTAAGAAAAATGACTCAAGACTAACCGGCTCCTCGCCGTGAGTATAAGGGTATTTGATGATGTAAACGACAAATCGTAAACCAGGTGCGCGTAGGAGT
Organism: Deinandra increscens subsp. villosa; assembly: GCA_039602395.1. Lineage (NCBI taxonomy): Eukaryota > Viridiplantae > Streptophyta > Magnoliopsida > Asterales > Asteraceae > Deinandra > Deinandra increscens. The sequence continues at coordinate 3,236 of JBCNJP010014094.1, read as the reverse complement.
GAGTATCACGATGCATGAGAGAAATGTTTAAGTGCAACTAATGCAAAACAGTTACAGTCTAAGACGAATCTTAGTTCGCTGCAACCAATGGCTCTGATACCAATCTGTCACACCCCCAAAAATCCCACGCGCGCTATCGCGCCGCAGGGAGCGTGACAAACCAGGATCGCAGTCCATTAGTTACACCAAACAACTAACAATTAATAAAAAGGTTTTATATTTCATTAAAATATAAATGCAGGGTTTTACAAATGCGGAAGCGTAAATACAATAAAAGTACTTATGTAAAATCTTTGTCACCCAAGGTGACGTGGCTTGTTCAAAGACATTAAAAGTGTTTCAAGACTCATGCATGCGTACTTGTGATACTCGAACATCCGCAACCTGAGAAATAACATGCTAAAAAGTGTCAACACAAAGGTTGGTGAGTTCACAGGTTTATCATTTCAAAATCAGTTCCAGTTTAATGTAAATCAACTGTTAAACAACAGTCCTGGTTCAGTATAAAACAACGGTCCATCGACAGTTCAAGTTTAAGTTCCAGGGTGACTGTTCAACAACAGTTCAAGTTCAGTTTAAGATTGATTGTTCAACAACAATCAAGTTGAGTTTAAGATTGACTATTCAACAATAGTCAAGTTGTAAGAGCATAATCACTAATATATATCAGATAGCTAGCTAGGCTATGTACATGAAACTTTGCACGTGATGGTCACCGAAGCTGACAGTTGTTTATAGTTTGCCTTGTTACGTTGAGGACGAATATAACACCCGTTCGATATCCAATCGTGCCAGAGCGACTGGCCCGGGTGGGGTTTGTCAAACCCAGTAGTACTACAATATATTTCCCGCTATCATCACCAAATACTAACGGTACCATGAGAAGGACTTTGTTGTCTAGTGTGCCTCAGTAATCAGTAATCGTGTGATATATAAAAGTCTAATTATCTCAGTTGTGTAAATCATGCATGTTAATCTCCCCCAACAGGATTTAAAACAGTAAAATGGGGCCGTGAAACTCACCTTTGGGTGCACAGCAATTCCAGATAAATAACAACATCAAGTAGCAAGTAACAGGTCTTGTGTAATCGACCAAACACCTAACGAGCATAAAGATATAAGTGTGTGTTCAGTCGAAAACGACTAAGTCTAGACCAACGATGAAATCAAATAATATCGAACTATGACACAACTAGGGTTCGATAAATCCAAAAGGAGTCAAAGATTGGCACATTGCCAATAACATGACGTTTACGGAAATCGATGAGAAGTATAATATTTAAACAAAAACGTTTGTCCATGAAATTGAATAATATAATATGTATATATATATAAATGTATATATGCATAACCAAATATATAGTTATATCAATAACGTGTACTCAAATACTCGTATGTTTATGTATTTTTATGTATTTCTATAATTATATAATTTTAACGTTTAGAGGGTTTATATCGCATGATTCAACAAGATACATTATTCGTATACGTAGATTTTATATAAATATAAGGGTTATTAAAACGTTCATTTTATATTTTCTAAATACGTATATTCATATATTTTTTTTCAAATGTGTATTCTTTTATAAATCACCGTCTAATAACCAAATATTTTATATTAAAAATCAATTTATATAAACCAATGGGATAATGAGCAAGATAATGACGATTATGAAAATCCTACGGGTCCAAAACAATGTCAAGAGTGATGGGTGGTTGATTTTGAGTTAAGAAAAGGGTCCAAACGCTAAAATAAAATAAAACAGCAAAAGGTGAGGTCACTAGAGTCGAACTCGTGACCTCCTGATCAAACAACAACACCCTAACCATTCGGCTAAGTGCTCTTTTGGTTAATAATTCGGTCAGGAACTATTTTGACACATACAGGGCCTTGAAACCGGGTTCTAAAAAAAAACAGGAAAGGCATTGGGGCTGGAAAGGTTCGAAACCATGGTCTCCGAGTCCCTAAATGCGTCGTCGACCACTGGGAGACAAGCCAACTTTGAGTTTTACTCGACCAATAAAATATTTATCATACGTGGGTCGGGTGACATCTCTTTCACCCAACAATTCTGTAACACCCGACACCATTGACGGTTAATTTTAAAATTTCAGAAGCTTCATGGGGATGAATCAAATCGACCATAAACGCTATAATCGAATGCCATATTGGTTTTAGGAATACCTCAGTTGTAGAAATGAACTCCGAACACAAAATGACCGCCACGAACCCGATCGATAACTCGAACGCCGATCACGAACTCGGTAGCTCTCGACTTCTCGGCAGGGTTGGCGGTGGTCCAGGGTACTCGAACAGTGGATTACGATCACAAAACTACGATCGATCAGGTGCTTGAGTGGGGGCGTAGTGGCCAGAATTCTTCTCCGGTGATGGTTGTGTCGCTTAGAGAGGGACGAGAGGTAGAGAGGGTTGAGATGTTGCGATCAAATGATTTGGAATGAGTAATTGAGTTGTGTTACCAATCGATGAGTTGTAACCGGTTGCAATTAATCGGATTTATGAAGTTTAGCGGTTACCGGAAGTGGGTAAGGTCGACGGACGGTCGACTGTTTGATAGAAAAAGCCTTCAATATTGACTTTGAAAGAATTGCAGAATCAGCCCCTCACTGATTTACAAATTAGGAATACAAGTATGGGGTAATGGCAAGATCTGTCCTCGGGTTTAAGTAAATAGAAAATAAGTTTTAGAAATTACAAGGTTGGTCCCCGAAGGTTTAAGAGGTGCTAACAAACTCTAACGTGGTTACGGAGGATGACTTTGACGACGAATATACGAGTGTACGTCCACACACTTATAACGTACGAAGTTTATAATATATAATCTTTGATTATCCACATCAAATCATGAATGTAATTTCATGTATATATATATATATATTTTTTTTGACTAACGATACGTATAAACTCTCATAAAATAATAGAAACGCTACGTATAATTGCGTGACACTTCGTCCCATAAAATAATAGAATTTAATGTGTATATCTCAGTATCATTGTCACATAAAATAACAAAGTGTTCACATGAAATCATGACGTACAATAAAATCATAGAATATCAAACGTCTAGACTTAAGTGCATGCTCGTATGGTGATGGTTACACAAAACCCTAATTTACAAGGTTAACACAATTAATAGCACCAAAGCTCATAAATGTTCATAACAATCTAGGTTTAGGTTACATCGGGAAACTCATGAAAAGTCGGATTGTCACAA
>JBCNJP010014093.1:0-11433 GCA_039602395.1 Deinandra increscens subsp. villosa | reverse complement strand
CTAAACACAAGATGGAGTTATTCAACAACCAAATTCGTACATTGGGGGCTTCAAAATTCGGACAACTAGGGGACGATGTTGCTGCGGTGCAATTGTATATCATTAATAATTGCGGAGATGAAGTTGATGATTACTTAAAGTAAGTTGACTGTACTAAGCTATACCGTTTATATTTTTTTAAGTAGTTAATCCAAAATTTTCAACTATCTTATATTTCATTTAGGGAGCACAAAGAAGCTTTACAATCAAGGGGTGTAGTAGAACAAAATTTAGATACTATACACAAACGTGAATTTCCTTCTTGGTTCAAGAAAAAGGTAAAAAAGAAAAACTCTTCCCTGTAATTAGTAATTGATTTTAAGCACACAAATAATCTTTGGTATTTATAGATGTCTTTGCTTAGAGTCAAGGGGGATCATCGAGCAACAGATGATTTGTACGCATTGTCACAGTTTCCTGATGATCGCTATAATAGTTGGCAAAGTTGCAATGTCCATGGTGTTAGATTTCGTTGCAAAGAGCGTGATGACAAGTTCACTACACAATGTAGTGGAGTTTGTGCAGGGGAATATGATGATGAAACAAGGATTTATTATGGTGTTTTACTCGAAGTTCTGGAGTTGGATTTCATACTCGGCAGAAAGGTATTCATGTTTCGTTGCAAGTGGTATAATACAGATCCAAAGGGAAAAAAGATGGTGGTTGATCACAAATTGACATCAATTGACATTACATCTAAGTGGTTTGTAGATGAACCATTCATCTTCGCTAATCAAGCTCAACAAGTTTTTTATCTGAAAGATATGGCACGTGGGAAAAATTGGATGGTGGTACAGAAAGTAAACCATCGCAACGTTTATGATATACTTGAGCACGATGAAGACCAAGTATCGTCGAGTGATATATTTCAAGAAGAGGAATCAAGTGAGTTGCCACCTTTTCAACCAACCGAAGAATTACCTGACTCATCAAGAATAGTTCGAAAAGATGTAGAACCTGAAACTTTACCGTATGAGGAAGTTCAAGAAATACGTAATTCGTATGCCCGTGTGGGTGACTTAGAAGATACATATGACGACTATGATGACAGTGGTAGAATTTTTATGAATGACGAATCTATACTTGATTCCGAGTCCGATTATGATTCTGATGATCCAGTTCGTAATAGTGGTAGTGATGACGCACTTGCATGATTTTCACGACAAGATGAGGCGTGGGCGAGGTGACCACAATTTATTATTATTTTTGGTTGTGAAACAGTACTAGTTGTAGCAGCAGCAATGATAATGGTTATAGTTGTGAAACCTAAACTTAGTTTAAATCTTAGTAACTATAATTTGTTAGAATTCTGGAAAGCATTGTAAATAAGACCATTATATTACGTGGATTTTGAAACCAACCATCACATGAGATCATTGTTTACTTACAAAAAATGCCTAGATACCACTAGGACTTTTCAAACTTACATCCACCAAAATAAAACTTGTCCAAATATTAACAACCATCAAAAACCATCAACCTAATTACTTACCAAAAACCACCACCAACAGGCCCGGAACATCGCCTAAGAAAACTTCACAGCAAGGCGATGTTCCAGCGCCTGTGCTTCACGCTCCGCGGTTGCCAGATTCTGCTCCATCTCCACCACCTCCTTGGTGTACTTGTTCACCAATTCCTGGACCAGAAATCCTGCTGAACTTTGGCTGGCTTCGTACTTGTGATTCAACACATAAGAGAGCAAAGTCGTTGAACCGTTTCACCAAGGACCGCTTCACAACAAGAGACACTTTGATATCCGTAATCCTTTCATTGTTAGCACTCCAGCATTCGCCGATGACACGTGGCTACCAACTGAGACATTTTTTTTATAGCTACAAAATAAGAAATCAAAACACAAATGAAACCCAAATATTAAACCCCAAAATGTTTCAATGGTACACAAATCAAAATATTAAACCCCAAACTCAACATCCAAATATTAAACCATCAGTGACTAAATGTGTCTAATCTAACCACAAAAGAAACCCAAATAAAACCCCAAACTGTTTAATGATACACAAATCAAGTTTACATTTTTAAAAACAACGATCCACAAACATGCATAAGATTAGATGAAGAACCATAAATGATTTTGGAACTAGGGTTTTCTAATAATCAGAGTAAACAGACCCATTGGGGTTAGGGTTTCAAGAAACGAAGGTAAACAACCACATTCCTAATCTAAGCCTTAGTGTCTTATATACATTCAAAACTACACATAGTAAAGAAATAGATGACGATCTAACAGGGTGCATGTTATTAAATCAAGTGTGATATCAAGTGTTATACAGTAATCTTAACTGAAGAGAATTTCAGACAGGCACTCAGACTGAAAGATGTAGCTGCTGATTCCACTTTGCTAGACAAGGAGATGGTGTCCCAATGTTTAAAGGAAATGGGATACCTCACAATATCTCCTCCCACAATGAAAGCTCTCATTCCGCCATACTGGAGAATGCTGGCACATTACTTGCAAAAATGTGTCATTGCAAAGAAGAGCTCTACAGATCAGCTGAACCAGGTGCACACCCATGCAATGGTGTCACTAATCAGAGGTGTTCGGTTCAACTGGTCTAGGATGATTTTTGAAGATGTGAAAGCTGTTGTATCAAGAGATAAGAAGTTTGCTGCTGTTCCCAGGTTTATCCAGTCTGTTCTGGATTCAAGATACCCAAACCTGAGGTAGACCAGTGACACACATGATACTAAACCGATGGGTATTGAAGTGTTTCCTATGATCAATCCGAAGAAGAAGTTGTCGGATAAGATGCCGTTTGGAGACAAGTTTGGAGAGTTTGCAGAGATTGTAAGAGAAGAGGTTCCTGTTGACAGAAATGCATCTGTGGAAGAAGAACATTATATGCCTCCTCCTCAGCAGAAAGTGGTTGATCTTCCTGATGATTCTGATTGGGAAGAATTTGATTTGAATGATGTGAGGATAGGAGCACTTAATTTTGAAGGTGATGAGTCTATTAACTATGATACTTATCTGGATGATATTGACATTGAGGAAGTAGAGACAGAGACAACTGAGACTCCATTGATCAGAAAACGGAAAGCCACAGAGGATCCTCCCCTCGGTGCTTCTGTTACAGACGATATGACTGATATGACTGAGACTGTGTCAACTGATACATCACACCACAGAGAAGGCCCTAGTGACCTAAGGAGAAGAAGGCTGAATTCTCAGGTGCCACCAGTCACAAGTTAAAGTGCTGGTCAGTCTTCTTCTCAGCCCACAGCCCAAGACAAGGGAAAAGCTGTAGAAACCCCTGAGTTCAGAATGGAGAGGGAACTCAGAGCAGAGATAGAAGAATTGAAAGCCCAGACTGCTACTCAAAGTGAGATCATTGGTGATCTAATTGACATTCAGAAGGTTCACAATACTGAATTGGAGAATCAAAAGAAGATAAACAGAGAATTCTCAAGGCAATTTAGAGAACTTCACAAGCTGATCAGGCAGCTTAGTTCAGATAAATCAAGACAAGGAGATAAAGTTGAAGGAGGTTCAGGTACAGGTGATTCCTCACAATCACCAGTATTTGATTTTGAAGCTGATATTCCTGAAGAAACTCAACCAGTTTTACCTGATGCCTCGAGTGAAGATAAAGATACCAGGGATAGAGATTACATGACAGTTCCAGCTTCTGATTTTAATGGAGGTTGGGAGTCACAGACATTTGCCTATCCGCCTGAAAGGTATCTAATCCAGTTGGGTGAACATTTTCATGATAAGCAAGGTATTACTGCACCTGTTAAAACCTGGATGTTTGATGGAGAGAAGAACATGTTTGTTGTGAGAAGAAGGGGTCAGTATCCTTTGGAATACTACAAGAGTTGGACTCAATTTTATTCCTGGACGAATGTAGATTTGAGCATGCTTTATCAGGCTCCATTTTCAAATCCGTCAAACAATGATCAAGCCACATACTTCTATAAGAAACTGGAAAAGGCTGTGAGGAGCAAGTTCAAGAGGTTTGAGGAGTTTCCTCACAAGAAGTCATATGTGAAGAAATACAGGAGTGTTTTCAAGTGGGATGGTAAGAAAAGTATCCCAGGGAAGGAGGATGAAAAGCTCAAGAAGTTCACAAATGTCTTGTATCCACCTACTGACAAGACAAAGACGATACCTCTTCCTATGAGACATCTTGAAGACTGCCTGCATGATTTCCAGACCTGGGCATATAGTGATTATTCCGGTGAAGCCAAGATTCTCTGCAAGTCAAAGACTATTGATGTCATGGAAGTTCATGATCTGATGAGATTCCACAAGAAAGACATTATGGTTTTAGCAAAGCATCAGATTGAGTGTAGTCAAGACACTGAGGAATATGCAAAGTGTTACACTCGGGTAGTAGCTGAAATTGTGAACAAGGAACTATGGTATGATCCAGCAACAGTAAATATGTCAAAGAAGTTCCGGATGTGAAGACTGTCTAATGCTAAAGCCTAGGGGAAGATTGTAGAGACCTAGAAAATGAGGCTTTTGCATTAGATGATTTTTGGTTTTGATTTATGTTTGTGAGCTAGAATATTAATGTAATTGGGCTAACTTTGATAGGTTAAAGTGGGTTTTGGGTCCGATTGGTTAGTGGGCTTGGGGATTTTGAAATTCCCTAAGGAGATTGACTTGTTTACCAAGTCAATCTCATCTATATATAGTCTAATCTTTTGTAGATTTAGGGCTGCTTGTTCTTTTGGTGTTTGTGGTGATCATCGAAATTCTCCCAGAGAATTTCGATCAAGGTGTAATCAAGCAGTCGTATAATACAAGTGTTTTTTTTTCTAATCGGTTTGTGTTTACTTGTTTATTGCACTTTTCGATTATTGTTTATATTGCTTATACTTGAATCACCTAGCTAAACCGGATTCCGCACGGTTTTTCTAGTCTAGATATCGCGTGAGGGTTTAATTGGTCCTTACACAAGGCTCTGATACCAATTGTCAGGACCAGATTTGAGCTCGCTGTTCTCATTTGATTCATCACACAAGTGCAGAAATCATGTGTGATGGTCGATTCTGGATGAATCTGCATCAATGCTCACCCATTGATGATTCCTAAAGCTCAAGAACACACACTGACACCAAGAACACACACACAAAAGCTCTCTGTAGAAAATACACCTTGAAGCATGCCCAATAGGGTTTTCCAATTGGTATTTATACTACCTGATAGCTTGGGACAAAAAGAAGGTTTGACACAATACAATCATTACCTAGTATTTTGCAAAATATTCCATCAGGACAACAAGTTCGCTAAGAGTTAAATCAAGTTCACTAGCACTTATTAAGTTCGCTAACAAGTACGCTAGGTAACAACACGTCCAGCTACAAGTACGCTAAGCAATAACAAGTCCGCTAACATGAACAAGTACGCTAACAAGTTCGTTAGAACATGACAAGTACGCTAGGAACAAGATCAAGACTGCTAAGTAAACAAGTTCGCTAGGAATGAACAAGTCCGCTAAGACAAGCAATCAAAAAAGTACGCTAAGAGTAAAACAAGTCCACTAGGTACATAAGTCACAAGTCCGCTAAGAAGCATAACAAGTACGCTAACACATAAACAAAGTTTACCAAGTACATATTCAAAGTCAATTACAATAAAAAGTATCAATTACAAGGTAAGACAACAAAAGGTTTGTGTTGCTAACAAATAGGTTCTAACAGGACAGCAGGTTGTCCTATATATAGGTTGATAGCTTAGTCTTTTGTTACGAGTTTTTTGCAAGTGTGTGTGTTTCAAAGGTGTAATAGTTCTGATTCTCTCTGTAACTGATCCTTGTTATTGAATGAGAGATTGAACTTGATATTTACACGTTTTGTTATTGCTTTAATTACACGTTGATGTCGAATTGAACCGATCCGTACGCTCCAACATTTTCAAGTGGTATCAGAGCTATCTGGTATTGCTCAGTTCGATTGAGTCAATTATGTGGTTAAAAACTTGTTTTTCATCATGTTTTTCATCTCATTTTTGAAAATATGCCTTGTATACGTCATGCTTCACGTTCAAATTCCTTGTTTCTGTTGTTTTTTGATCGACTGATCGTTCAGAGCTCGAGAGTTTCACTGTTTCTGTGAGTTCCAAATTTTTCCAAAAATTCTCGTTTGGCCGAACCCCAAGTTCGCCATAACCACTCCGAACCTGAAGTTCGGAGAGAGTTCGGTCCTTTTTCCTGATTTGGTGAGAGTTCGTCCCCGTTTGGAGAGAGTTCGGACCGATTTCGGACTGGTTCGGAGAGAGTTCGGTGTTATTCACGATAGGACTTCGGACATCTAGAGTTCGGAGGAGTTTGGACACAAATCTAAGTTCGTGAAGAGTTCGGACGGAGTTCAGACTGTGTAATCTAGTTTGGACTATGTTCAGAGCATGTTCGGAGATACGTAAGCGTTCGGAGGAGTTCGGACCAATCAAAAACTTCAAATTTTCAAAATGTCGGATTTCCAAGCATTCGCTGCTATTCAGTCTCAAATGCATGCATTGTTGAACTACGATAATGAGATTGGGACTACTCAGAAAGTACCCAAGTTTCTCGAGTTCGAAGACTACTATAACTGGAAGAAGCGGTTTGAGGCATATATTGGAACTACCGATCCTGATATATGGATTGCTATGGATGCGCCGTATGTTTATCAGGTTGGTCTCAACAACGTACCCATAATGCAAAGAAATCTGGACCTAAGTCAGAAAACTGACTACAACAGAGAACAAAAGTCCTGCGGTCTTCTAACTCAAGCATTATCGAAAGAGTTGTTGCATCAGTTTAAAAGTTGTAAAGATTCTCATGAATTATGGACAACTTTAAAGGAACGGTGTGAAGGCAACGACCAATACAAAAAGAGTAAGAAGAAGGTCTTGAACAAGGAATTTGATAACTATAAACATCTTGATGGTGAAGGCGTTCCTGAATTAATCTCAAGATATTGTCATCTGTTATCTGAGATGGATACTATTCAGATTAAGAAGGACGATGAGGAACTTAAAGAAAAATTACTTGAAGGTTTGCCATCAAAATGGGAATCGTATGTCTTGATGATTACAAATGACAAAGATTATTCGACATTAACATTTGTGAAGCTGTTGGGCAAGTTACAAGCGAGAGATTTAGAATTCAAAAATGTGAATACAACACCTGCCGAGGTCCAGAATCTTGAATTTTACTATGGTTCAAATGCTGCAACGATTTCGGGAAAATCTGGTAAAGCAACAATTCTGCACCAGCAACTGCTTTTGTGGCGGGGAATTTTCCTGGTAATGTTTCAAGTTCAGGAAGTGGAATGAGTTCAAACAATCATGAATACAATTATGGATTGGGAGGGTGTAATATCTCAATTTCGGCAAGTAACCTGATGAACACAAGCAAAATGGCCATGTCGGTTACAACGACGGAAGATTATATGGCTCTTGTGTCTGCTTTGGTGTCATCGTATTACGGGCTATTACTGGGAAGGTAAGCAATGCAGAATTAACAGAAGAGGATTATGATCAGGTTGATCCGGATGATTTGGAGCTTATGGATATTAACTGGCAGTTTTCCATGCTTGCTGGACGGGTCAAGAGATTTCTGAAAAAGACTGGAAGGAAAGATTTTAATTCGGGAGGTCGAATTGGTTTTCATAAGTCTAAAGTGAGGTGTTATAATTGTTCTAATTTTGGACACTTCGCCCGAGAATGCTAACAAACCAAGAAGCAGGAATATCAAAAGTTTGCTCCAAAGACAAATGCTTCTGGAACCAACATTGCTTCGAATTCAGGGAGTTCTTCTAACTCAAATCTTAAATCTGAAAATACTAAAGCCTTAGTGTCTCAAGAAGACAAAACTTATAACTGGGGTAACCAATTTGCTGATTCATCTACTTTGATTGTTCAACATTTGCAGGATGAAAATACCATGACGGAGTCTACCCAGAATGGTGATGAAGTGCATGGAGAAGCAATTGGTGGAGTTATTGTTAGAAACTGTGATGAAGCAAATGTGTCAAACTCAACGGATGATAATCGGTGTCTTCTTGAAGAAAAATTTGCTTTCATGGTGTAGGTCCTAGATCAACCAAACAACACGATATCTAGACAAATACGAGTGCGGAATCCTCGTACAAGCTTGATTCAAGAATAATAGTGGAAGAATAGACGAGATCTTGTGAAAAGATGAAGTCTTGAATGATGAAAACCCACTAAAGGAAGCTGATCGTAATCTCTTAAGAACAAAGAAATCATGAATGTGAAATTTGTATTGAAAAGCTTGATCATAAACACAAATAAATGAGGCTTATATAGTCCTCACATAAAATCGTAAACCTAGTTAGAAGCCCACATGGCCCAATCATAATCACTAACTAGCCCACTAACTAAAAGCTAAACAAGCCCAAAACAAAGACTAACAAGCCCAATAACAAATGTTCATGCCTCATATAAATATAGCCCAACAATCTTCCCCTAGGCATGAAGCATTTGATCTTCTTACGGCAGTAGTAGATCGAATCTGAATGTGTTCTGTGTGTTGTTCGACCACCACTCGTTCTTCACTATCCGGTTAGCTGTTCCATGGAAGATTCCAACCCTTATAGCATTCTCCATGTTGGGCACATCACTGAGGATAGGTTGGGAGGCTAACAGCTTAATATCTCGTTCTCCGAATCTTAGCAAATCAACCGGATCGTAGAAACGAAACTGCCTCATTGGCTTGCAAAGCACCACCACTTCATGTGTTGTTGGATCATAGCACCAGCAGTCAAAGTTTCTGACTAGTGTACCATCATTGATCTCATCCAACATGTGAATTACTCTAGTACGCTTTGTGGGTGGCCTTCTGGCTTCTCCAATAGCTTCGCCTGTATCTGGGTCAGTTCCAGTCTGAACCCATTTAACATTTTTCAGCTCGAAGTCTCTAAAGTTGGTCTCCAGATGGCTCATCAGGTTTCTTTGAATACGATCTCCTTCAGCACTACACCAACGGTTGATAAATGGAGCTTTGAGCAGGTTCCTAATCTCAGGCTCAGTCCAGGAGTGGAATTGTTCACGTGTTGTGTAATACTCCACTGGACTGTAGCCATCACGGATTACGGCGAACATTTTCTTCTCCGCGTCATAATGCCAAAACAGTATGTCTTCACGGCTTCCCCTCTTATCTATAACGCTTTCACCAACATCAACGTCGAAGGTGTATTGATTGGGGGCCGGTCCCTGGAAGAACTCCTTGAACCAATTGTTATGACTCAGAGGTGCCTTGGAGATGATTCTGCCGCTTCGAGCATAATCTGACATCTCAATGTTTTCATCTCCAATATCTTCATTCGATGCACTTGTGCCTTGTACATCTTGAGATGAGCTCTGACCTGGGGCACCTGTGGACCTTGACTCCACCACAGTCTTTAATTCATTCACCATCTTTCTCAGGCCCACCATAGTGTCATACAGATAATTTATTTTGTTTTTATCTGCCGCTTCCTTCTCCCTCATCCTCCTGTTCTCTGCTTGAAGCGCCTTAATTTCATTTTGTCTCATTTTGTTCTGAGATATCAGGAAGTTGATTTGAGGATCAGTGCTAATCCTTAACTCTACTGGAAGCTGTGCTGCTTGGAATGGCCTAAAGCTGGGAGCAGCTGTTGGCTGAGTTACAGAAGGAGCTGCACTTATTCTTACTGGGCTTGGTACAGCAAATGTGTGATCAACCTCTATAAATTGAGTTTCTTCCCGAGCTGGGCTATGTTCGGTCAGAACTGGAGTTTCAGTATGCACAGGGGCAGGTTGAACATGCACATCTTCTGTCTGTGTAGCAGAAGGTTGCTCTTGAATGACTTCATTAGTTGTTCCTTCTCGACCACTGGGTCCCTCAGAACTGGGTCCAGATGGTTCTACAATCATTAAGCTCGAGCTAGTCTTGGTGAATTTGAACCGTATGCTCCTTGGATCTGATTTCTTTCGTGGAGATGGTTCACGAGCAGGGACGGGTTCTTCTTCGAGAACTTCATCAACGTTTAAATTCAGCTCAGGAGGTGTATCATCACTGCCAGATGACCCAATCATATCTTCTCTTGACCTTTTATGGGTTAGTGGCTCCAAGTCCCTATAAATATCATCATCAGACATTTCCTGCCCAGTCAGAATGTCATCCATCACATTTTTCTCATCTGAGGGAATGACATCATCCTCTTGAACATTAACAGCTGGAATTGCTGTTACATCTTGTTCTTCAGCAATGGATGCATTAACATTGGGAGCATCTGCCTCTGGCTCAGAGTCATCCATTACTTGTTCCCTGGCAACCTCTGGGAACGCACCTCTCTTTGACCATTCTATTCTTCCTTCAAAGGCTTGCTTACCCGCTCTATCTTGGGTTTGCAGCCCAAAAACACCAATATCCATTACCTTCACATCCAATTTCTCAATTCTCTCTTCAATCATCGGATACTTCTTCATGACCACCATTTGAACAAACCTTGGTGTCATAAGAAACTGCTCTCTGGCACTAAGCTCGGCATTGCCTACCCAATCAATCAGCATCATCTTTGAGAAATTGAAATCCCAATCCAAGGCCAATGCAACGAACGCAGTTCCATGGAGTTGGTTTAGCTGATCGAAGCTCGTTCTCTTGCCTAAGAAGGACTTCTGCATATAATGTGCCAAGCACCTCCAGTAGTGCGGCAGAAGCTTCTTGAAAATGTGTGGAAATTTTCCTTCATAACCCATTGTTTGAGCACCTGCTAGTACAACATCCTTTGGATACTTGATAGGATGAGAAGCTTCATCTGTAATGTTCAGTCCTTTCCTGATGTCATCTTCTTCAATTATGACTTCTCTATTCTGAACCGTTGCTGTGATTCTTGTCTTGTCAGAAATTGCTCTAGCAGTGGCCTAGAATTCTCTCACCAGCATCTCATCAATCAGAACATTCGTCCTCAAGGCATGGTTGATTTTGCATGTGTTCATCCCAGCCACAAGTGAGTAGAATAGTTCCATGTGTCTTTCTGGTGGATCTTCCAGATAAGCAGGCATGCAATGATCTGGTTCATACTTGATGTCTCCAATAAGCATTTCTTCTGCCATCTGAGACAAACAAGACATATGCATCAGACTTGATCATTAAGAAAAGCAATTATGATTATTAACCCTTAATGTTGTTCAATTGAAAAAAACATTTTACTTGAGAAGATCACATAAATTTCAATTTAACTTTAGGGAAAATAATTGAATTAAGTAGTCGCTCACAAACATTTATCAATTTTATCAAAGAAGATCAATTTTAATAAAATTTTAATGACTTATGAAGTGTTAAACAAAATTGTTTATCAAATTGTGAGGGTTTACGATCTAATCAATGGGTTTACGATTAGTAAATGGGTTTACGATTGAACCACATTAAGTTCAATCGTAAACTGCTGAGCCCAATC
>JBCNJP010014092.1:0-11434 GCA_039602395.1 Deinandra increscens subsp. villosa | reverse complement strand
TGTTAGACATGGTTTGATCAAAGATGTGACGTACAAACTTGCCATACTTATGTTGGAGTTTCGCTCTTGAAACTGCCGCCCGAATCGTGAATCTCGCTCCTACAAAGAAGGTAGATAAGGCACTATATGAGATATGACATTGGGAACGTCCCAAGTTATCTCACCTTAGGGCATGGGGATGTAACACGTACATTACCAGTGAGCCTTCGAACAAACTGGATCCCCGCAACGATAAAGTTGTTCTCGTCAAGATATGCCCGATAGGTTGGTTATTGTCCATACAGCCAACCATGAACCGGTATCGTTATTCGACAAAGATGTTGTTGAACCTGAATCCGAAAGGACTCAGGAACCCTGATTGTAACACAAGGCGTCTGCAGAAGTACTCGGGATCACCGTGAACCAGATAGATATCTTGGAGTTCATGATGTTCTAATAATTGATCAGAAGGAATCCGTTAACTACCAAAACTGCATCCTCAGATTCAGAATCTGAGAAATGGCAATTTTCTATGGGCACTGAGATGCAATCCATGTTTGACATCGAATTCTATTTATGGTTGAACTTCCACCTGATAGTCATGTTGAAGGAAGTACATGGGTTTTAAGTTGAAAACCGATATGGATGGCAACGTATAAATCTATAAAGTATAGGCTCCTTGCAAAATGATTTACTCAAAATCAAGATGTTGATTATGAGCAAGCATCTCAATGGTGGAATCTTTGTTATTGATTAAACAATCAAAGAGTTTGGTTTTATCAAAAACAAAGATGAGTCCTGTGTTTATAAGAAGGCAAGTGGGAGCTCCATCACATTTCCGATCCTATATGTAGATGACCTATTACTCAATGGAAACAATATTCCTTGACTGAAGGAATGTTTCTCAATGAAGGATCTTGGCGACGCCACCTATATTCTAGGTTTAAAGATTTATATATAAAAGGTAGATTGGACTAAACAAAATGTACATATATCGAGAAGATTTTGCAATGCTTCTCAATGCAAGATTCCAAGAAAGGACTCTTGTCCATGGCAAACGGAACTGAGCTGAATAAGAAACAATGTATCCAGGTTGGACATGCAGATAGAAGATATGAAAAGAGATTCATATGCATCTGCTATCGGTTCCATAATGTATGCCAGGATATGTACTAAAATGAGCGTGTCATACTTGTTAAGTATGATAAGAAAATATCAACAGAATCCGGGTGAGAGTCTCTGGATTGCTATGAAGAATATTTTGAAGTACCTGAAAGGAACCAAGGATATGTCTTTGATATATGGAGGGCTAAAAGGAAGAGCTCTGTGTAGTTTGTCACATTAATGCAAGCTTCCAAATAGACCGAGATGATTATCGATTTAAACGGGATATGCTTTACCTTGAATGGAGAAGTCATGACTTGGAGAGGTACCAAGTAAGGTGTAGTGGTACAACCCACTGCAGAATCAGAATATATAGGAGCATGAGATGATGGAAAGGGTGATGCTTAGATGAAGAAGTTCATTGTTGATCTCGAAGTTGTGCCAAGGAAATAAGAGGCAAATCGAGATATGTTGCGATAAAACTTGTACTATTGCTTAAGCAAGGGAACAATGATCGCATCACGGTACGAAGAGCATTCTTAGGAAGTTCCATTATAAATGGTAATTTTTGGAACATAGTGACATCAATATAAATAAGATTAAAACAGATCAAGTCTAGCGAACCCGTTCTCTAAGCCTATGCCTTAAGTTAGATATGAGGAGCATGCTAATGAGTTAGGTCTTAGATATGCTAGATGATGGATTTGATCTATGAATAGAAAATTGGTGCATTCGAGTATTTGACAGAAATCCCGAGTTTGTATGAATTTAAGAGTTAAGTATTTCATAAACTGTTATTTCTGTTCTCAAATATTAGTTCGTTAAGAATCCCTAAATACTAGAGTATTCTAAATTCCCATAGTCGATCAGATGCGTGGGAATGAATCTGAATGAAAAACTATTGTGAATGATGATTGGTTCATGGGATTAATGCTCAAGGGAGTTGAGGATTATATTCACAGATATTTATTTGTTGAATAATATCGGACGTAACTCACTTCAAAATAATCTTCATGGATCTGAGTCATAAGATATTTTGAAACTGGTACGGTCAATTTATTCTTTGATCTGCGGTACAGATTAGAGTGAACATTTGTTCAAAGGTCATTCTTTGATTTTATCTAACGTTATCCATAACTGGCAATAAAAAGGATAATTTTGGGAGTGATTTGAGGCTTAGTGTGAGTTGTTTGTAGCCAAAGAAAATATGTTCTCTTATAGATATAAGAGTTGAACATATTGGCGCCATCGTTAGATTTGAACTGGTAGAAAATGCATGGCCGTGCTCGAACTAGTAGTAGTTTGTTTGACCATTTCAAATTGGTAACAAGTCTAGAAATTGTTGAACACAAATGAGAATGATTATGATCCATGTCTTATGTTCAATGAGTGTTCGTAACAGAGGGATAAATTGATGTTGTCACCAAAGGCTATAGTATTTGATTGAATCAAAGAGTTGATTAACGCAAAGAACAAGTTGACGAAGACGCCATACCTTGCTAGGGGCAGTGAGATGTAGCTAGGCGTCCACCACTGTCTACTTTGATCTACCATATTGACAAATCGTCCAAGTGGGAGTTTGTAGGTTTTAGGTGTCCGATTGTCTGATAACATCAACGTTACTATCAAGATACGATCCAAGCGTTACACGTTGGGCAACAAACAAGAAATGATTAATTAAGTTGTTGATTATCCGATCATGATTAAATGATATAAGTAAACGTCCATTATTATTTAGTGGAAATAATTATGGACATTGGGAAACCATTCGGTGGGCATTTTATAGTAGTGTGTTTGAGTCTTGCATTCAGATGGCGTAACGACTCGTTTTGCCATAAAAAGTCGTTATGCGAGTTCTGGATACATGACCTATTAGTAAGTAACAGGTAATTCTGAAAGTATCACGTAACGGGTCGTTATCTTGTAATGGCTCGTTACGGGTTAATTCGATATCTGGTTGTAGTTATGTCATAATTACGAATCTGGAGGCTGGTTAGTGTAATTATAGACGACTTGTTCTCCAAGTCAGTTTATGTCTATAAATACGAACCTAGCCTAAACCCTAATTGAGATTGATGAAACTTGGAGAACACACAAGAGAGAGCAGCACTGTAGCCGCCGCCTCCCTCCCCGCGTCTGACCACCATCGGTCACTGGCCACCGGCCGCCACCACCGCCATCACCTGCTGCTGATTGGATATGCGAGCTTGTCTTGGATTCCCGTTTTCTCCATGAAAGGTACAAGTGTTATTATCTTTCAGTTTATATCTTTGTTTCGGTCGTAAGAGTTATATACCGAAACCCTAATCGTGATCAATCGGTTTTCTAGGGGAATCGTTTGTTGAACCATCGTGTTACGACTGGTTTTGTCACCACTAGTAAATCTATTTATACGGGTTATCTGGATCTCTGGTGGGATCAGTTGAGAACCGTCCTCGTGTACACACTTCTGCACGTTACTTTTTTTTCAAGTCACGAAATAAACTTTTAAAATCCGTACACGAAAATCCCAACACCTCTATATGCTTGTCTATCTTAGGACATTTTTGTTTATTCAGCATAGTTCCGTATGCCATGGGCAAGAGTCCTTTCTTGGAACCTTGCATCAAGAAGCATTATATGACCTTGTCGATATATGTAATTTGGCTTAGTCTACTTAGCCATTTTGATCTTTCTCTATAGATCTTTATTCCTAAAGTATAGGCGGCTTCGTCAAGATCCTTCATCGAGAAACGTTTCCTCAGCCAAGACTGTGCGTCCTGAAGAATGGGAATGTCATTCCCAATGATAAGTATGTCATCCACATACGGGATTAGAAATGTGACAAATATCCCACTAACCTTCTTGTAAACACATGGCTCATCTTCACTTTTGATAATGTCAAACTCTTTGATTTTTTTATCAAAACAAAGATTCCTACTTCGAGATGCTTTTTTTTAATCCATAGATGGATTTGTTGAACTTGCATACCTTATTAGGATTCTCTGGACCTTCAAACCTTCATGTTGTTTCATATAGACGTCTTTATTAAGGTGTTCGTTTAGAAACACTATTTTGACATCCATTTGCCATATCTCGTACTCATAATCAACACCTTGAGTTTGAGTAAAGTCTTTCGCAGCCAGCCTAGCCTTATATGTTTGCACATTGCCATCAATGTCTGTTTTCAGCTTGAAAACTCATTTAGTTCTCACAACACGACCATCGGGTGGCAGTGTAACCAAATCCTAGACTTGGTTGTCATATATATAGATTGCATCTTAACGCCCATGGCTTCTAGCCATTTCTCTAATTCAGAATCTGAAGCTGCAACTTTGTAATTAGCGGGTCCCTCCTTATCAACTATTAGAACATTATGAACTCCGAGATACCTATCTGGCTCATGACGATCCCAAGTACTTTTGTAGACACTTTGTGTTACAACCGGCTCCTGAATCCTTTTAGGTTCAGGTACTACAACATCTTATTAAATAATTTTACAGGTGTCTCGTTGTGTTACAGGTAGTCCCCGGACTTCTTCCAGATCCATCTGGTTATTTCCATCCCCATGTTGAAGGAACCCATCCTTTAAGTGTTCCTTTACTTTTAATGAAAAATTGATTTCTAGTAGGGTTGTTGAAATAGTAACCATCCTTTCAGACATAACTGAAGAAAACAGCTTTATCGCCGTAGGGATCCAGTTTGTTTGAAGACTCACTTGTAAAGTACGCGTTTCATCCCCATACCCTAAGATAAGATAATTTGGGTGGTTACCCGTAAAAAAATTAACTTTTTGATGAGTAGGCATCACGGTGGCGTCTTAGAACATTCACAACTCATTTCCTATCTTTATCCCTACAATTTAACTAAATAACACTACATTTTCTCTTTCCTTTCAATTAAGTAATACTTTTTATACTTTTATAATTATCTTTTCCCTCATTTTCACTCACAACCACTTTAAAAAAATATATTTAAAAAAATATATTTAAAAAAATACGGAATGTAAAGTGTTTTATCAAATATAGGGATGAATAATAATATTTTCTCTTTTCTCCACTCATAACCAAACCTTAAATTTTAGAAACCACACTCGTAAGAATTTAGAGAATGGAGAATGGGCTAAGAAAGCTCTTATGTGACATATTTTTTGATGATTGTAAAGAAAAGTTCTCAGAAAACAACCATGCAAACACAAAATTTCTACAACCTGATGAAAAATATATCTTCACATCATTAAAACATGGCAAATTAGATTTTAATAATCCAAACTAGGACCCATTGGCCGATAGTAATCCAAACTATCAGTTTGGCCAGCAGGTGTCTTAACTTTTATTTTCATTATCAAGAGCAATCCCAGTAGCATAATCATCATATATTTACACTTGATTTTTTACTCATAATGATGAATCTGAACAAAATAAGGAAGCATAAAAGCAAAAACAAATGAAAAACAAGTGTAAATCATGTGTAAATGTATGATGTTTCGGGCCTAAGACTGTTCCTAATAACAAAAATGAAAGTTAAGACTGCTGCTGGCCAAACTAATAGTTTGGATTACTATTGGCCAATGGGTCATAGTTTGAATTATTAAAATCCAATTTTCCTTAAAACATACAAAATTCTAGAATAACCGTTGTGTTTAAGCTGCGTCATCAAAAATATGCCATATAAGACGCTACCGTGATGCTCAGTAATAAACAAATTAAATTTTTCAATGGAGGTTAATTTTTTAACGGCGATTTATTTATATCCAATATTCGAAAAGAAAGGGTTCGTTGTAGGGGAAAAAACGAAGTATGGATTATTATCGGTCAATAGACAATAGATGGGATTAATAAAATCAAAATTTTCTTTCGTTTATAAAAACCGCACCAAAAATAGTCATACTGTTTATTTGAACCGCTTTAAAACCCAATCATCTAATGCGTTTTCCATCTTTTGATGCAACTTTTTCTTTCTTCTTAAAATCGAATTTAAACCGCGTCTAAAGGTATATTCAAACCGCCTTAGAAACAAAATTTGTTATAGCGTTAGTAGTTCTTCTGGTTCATAGTAAGACCCTTGTTTCTTGTTTAGTTTTTTTATATTTCAAACTATATCTTTAACGTCCGAGTGAGCCTTCCTAAGATGGGATTGCTACCGTCTATAGTAAATTTAAAACTCTATGCTTGACTCACCTGATAACACTATTTAGGGGAAAACCCACTACTTGGAAAACTCCTTGAGTCAGGCCTTAAACTTGAAACCACAAGTATTTTAAACCCTTAACCACCATCCTTATACCAGTTTCTCTATTGTTTAGTTATGGATCCAAACTTAGAGCATTATTTTGTGATGACTAGCCTAAATTAGTTAAAGCACAATATACCCAGTAATTCCTAACCCAGCTAAAAGTTCACTACTATGAGCGTTACATCTCATAGTATAATTTCAATTCAACAAGTTTAAACAATTTTATCTACTTCTATCACAATTTTACACGTTATTTCACTAAAGACCTTACATGCTCCTCTTAGTTACTTGTCTACGTAATTTGCACAAATTGCATAATTTGTGGCCATGTGTAACCCACGCATCAGGGTAAGGGTTCCTTGTCATATAAGAACGACACTCATAGATCAACTCAACAGATGTATGGAGAGCGGCATCGGGGGCGAAGGTTACCACGGCCAAAGGGCATCTCAATCTCTGCCGTTTTTGCGTTCAGAAGTATTGATTATAAATATAGTTTGTTGAAAATTTTTAAATATATTGAGTCGGTCCCAATAATTTTTTTCTCTTGAAGCAGTGGCGGACCTACTAAGGTCCAGGGGTAGCGCCCGCTACCCCTGAACTTTTACCCCGACGTGCAAATTTTTTTTTTTTATAGGTTTTCGGTTTTTCGCGACCCTTGAAACGAATTTTTCGCGACCCCTGGAATAAATTTTATGGCTTTTACTTAAAAATATGATCAAAAGCCCCTTAAAAATATGATTAAAAGCCCGTTAACTACCTAAAATTTTTTTTCGGGGGCGCTGCCCCCGAACCCCCGTTAGTCCCCGCTACCCCTGATATTATTTCCTGGATCCGCCACTGTCTTGAAGTACAGGGATACTATATATCATTTGAAAACTTTTATATGTATTGAGTCGGTCCTTACTAATTTTGTAATAAAATTAAATTCTTTTATTTTTAAATTATATATAAAGTTTACATAATTTATAAATAAGAAATTATAGATGATGGTCCTATTTTAAAATTATGCTAAAGTAAAGGGGGCCATGGAGTTTTAAGATGAGGGGACGAGAAGCATTCTGTTGAATTTTAAACAATGGGCAAAAAATTTAGAAATCTAAAAAGCTTTCTGTGGTATTCGACAAACAAAGGAGCAGGCGACGTGAAGCACTGAAACAGAGCCAAAAAAAAAATGGGCGAAGCAGCTTGAGGAGTTGGAGTCAGGGGCGAACTAAGGTTTGTCTCTCTCAGGGGCGGACCTATGCCCAGCCCAGGGGTAGCGCCCGCTACTCCTGAACTTTTCCGGTGATGTGCAAAAGAAATTTTTTTTTGTTCGTTTTCGGTAATTCGCTACCCCTGAAACGAATTTTCCGCTACCCCTTAAAATAGGAGTAAGTTGGTGTAAAAGAAGTTAAGAGTTAAAATGGTATATAGGATTTTTTTCCGATCTGTTTTAAAGTTGCAGAAGGAAAGTAGGGTTATGAGGAAGAAGACGATGGGCTATTAATTAAGGTGAGGGGCATTTTGGTAATTAAACAGTTTCATTAAAAAATGAAACACTGGAAAAAGCAAGAAAAAGTGTCTGGCAAAACTTTCTTTTGCAAACTAGTGTACTATAATTTTATGTAATAATAAATTTAGATCTATTATTTTATTTTTCTAGCATTTGTTTGTTATTTATATTTACTTGTGACTTTGTTTAATTATATATATATATATATATATATTATATATAATTATATAATTTATATGTATATATATTATTGACCCTCCGGTTAAAAATGTCTGGTTCCGTCACTGTATTACGCTACCCATCCAAAAATTTTATGATTTCTATATTTAAATCCTAAGATGAAAATATGATCAAAACGCCCGTTAATTACGTATCTAAAATCGAACAATTAATAAGTTTGTGCACTTTGAAATAAAACTTGTAAGTAGGGGGTATTATGTAATTGTGTTAAACTAATATAAGACAAACAAAATGACACATTTTTGACCCCTCAAATTTAACTTTATATATTTTCGGACAGAAAATTCTGATGCATTTTTAATGAAGGACTTTTGTCCAAAATAAAAAAGTTTTGTGCCGACCTGGCAGCTCGACCCCAGCCAGGGGTGTTGTCCCTGAACCCCCGTTAGTCCTGACCAAAAAAAAAATTTGAACGCTATCCCTGAAATTTTTTTCTGGATCCGCCCCTGGTCTCTCTCACATCTCTTTTAAGCTTTCCAATTTCACCATTGCCATTCCCTTATTTGTTAAGAGTTGCAATCTAAGGTTTTGAAAGTAACAAATTTTTTGATGAAATTAGATATTGTATAGTTATATGATGATTAATTGATTATTATTCATGAAATTTGATTTGATGTTGTATGATGAAATAATATGTTGTATACTTCAAATTTTATAAACTTGTATGATGATTTTTTGATGAAATTAGATGTTGTATACTTATATTTTTATAAACTTATTGATTGATTGATTCTTCTTTTATTAGGTGTATTATCAGAAGACGAAAGCTATTGATTTTTTTTCTCAAAAGAAAGGGTGATGAACAAAATAGTAAACGTCACAAAGTTTCAACAAGTGAACCACAAGAGCATATAAATCAATCACGATCAAATAAAAAAGAAATACATGGTAACTCCAAAGCTCCACAACCACGCTCAAATCAAGAAGAAAGCCTAAGGCATGATAATTCAGAAGCTCTACAGTCGTTGTCAAATACTAATGAAGTAGATTTTAATCATTTAGAAAGTGATCTAGCTAAACGAAAACCAATGTGGGAGTGTCTTATTAATTTAAGGGAACAAGTACGACAGACTTATCTTCGTTAAGACCTTACCAAGTACGACTTATAGAGTATCAATATAGAGATACAAAGACGCATACTCGTAGGTTCCAATATTCTTGGTTCAAGATGTCTCCTAATTGGTTGGGCTGAATTGTAGTTTTTCTTCCAGATACTCACTATTTCTCTCGCATCATCATCGGTATTTTAGGTATTTATTTGTTAAAAAAACATCTAGTTTTTTTTTATTCGTAACAACGATCATTTGAATGAATGAAGAAAAATTAGGTATTTAAAAGTTTTACTATTTGAACCAACCCGAACTTGATTGCCGACTTAAACATATAACTCGAAACATATCAATAAAAAAATTTGAATGCCATGACTTTTAACCCCTATCTATAAAACCTCAAGCTTCAGCACTCAACGATATGTGGAAAATTTTCTTTGTTCAGACACACCATTACCATAAATGTAATTGGGCAAACATACTATGACACCTCATTATTTTTTATTATCATATTTCATTTAAGACTTAATTTGATTTTTTCTTAACTATCCATTGCCTTTATTTTTAAAGAAAGCTTAAATACGTAGTTATTGTTAAATATATTATTTTCAAGAGATTCTTATAGAAGTTTTCAAGAGAAGGAAGTTGATTTAAGAAAAATAAAATTATTTTGCTATTGTAATTGGTTTTGTAGTGCTTGGATATACATTTGGGATGCTAAGGGTGCGTTTAGTTGTAGAAAACAGGGGGTGTTTTCTATTTTCGGTTTCCAATAAAACAAGGAAAACAGAAAACGCGTTCAAATTGTATTTTTTAGAAAACGTTTTCCAGAAAAACAGAAAATAGTGTTTTCTAAATTTTAACTAAAAATGAAAAACACATTTTTTACTGTTTTCTGATTTCTATTTTCGTTTTCCAAATATATACAAAAGAAAAGGGGCGTTCATTTTCTAGGGTTTATACGCACAGCCGCTCGACCTCTCCTCTGTTACCTCCGTCGTCGTCTGCTCCACCGCATCGTCAACGGATCTTCTGCTCCTCCGCGTCGTCGACAGATCTTCTGCTTCACCGTGCCGTCGATGCTCTCCGTTGTTGGTCAAGGTATGTCGATCAACGCCTTCTTCTTCTCCACCGCGTTCGTTGATAGAATCTGGTGTTGAATACTCGAATGAACATGATTTTGTTATATGTAAGGAAATTTAATGAAATGTAGAGGTAGAAAACAAATAGAAAACAATTGATTTGAACATGTTTTCTAGTTTCTAATTTTGAAAATGAAAATTCCATCTTTCAAATTTGAACGCGTTTTCAAAAATTTTCATGTGTTTTCTAGAGATGAACAACTCATTTAAATTTTCATGTGTTTTCTAGAGATGGAAAACTCATTTCATTTTCTAGAAAACTAGAAATGGAAAACTATAAAACATTTCCCACAACTATACGGCCCCTAAGTAACTCTTTGATTGTTCTTTGTTTTCTCGTTGTTGACGTTTTGATGGTTTTATATTTTGTATTCTCTTTTGGGTTTTAGCTTCTTATCATTCCTTATGAATAGAGTTTTAGCCGTTCAAAAAAAAAGTAACTCTTTAATTTTTATTGGTGAGTGGTCATCGTCATCGGCTAAATAAAAAAAAACGTGAGAGTTCTTGGATGCTTCTTCCTCGCATCATGTTTGAATGTAAGGGGTTGTTTGATAGTTGCTAACTGTGTAAGAGCTGATTGAGTAAGAACTGAGTGAGTAAGAGCTGATTGAGTAAGAAACTTTGGTTGAAACTTGGGTGTTTGATAGTAGCTGACTGGGTAAGAGCTGACTGATTTTTTTTTTTTTGAACGACAGCTGACAGAGTAATGTATATAGCTAATTTGTTTTTTATGTATTAAAAACATTTTATAAAAAAATAAAATAAAATAAAATATAAAAAAAAATTTGAAACAAAAAATCAATATAATAATTTTTGTTGTACGTGTTAAAAAAGAAATGAAACACATACTTTTATAATAAAAATATTTCTTTTTCATTAAATAAAAATACGTTTTTTTAAGTTAAAAACCATAATTGTATCTTCATTAATATAAAGTTATAAACGATAAAAAAATAATAACAAACTTTCTGTTTTATCTTATGTTTAGTGATGATTAAAAATAACCAACTTTAAAACACACATAATAGCTTAGAATTCAAAGTGTCATACAAAATCCAAATCAAGAATAACTCATACAAATTTAACTTGAAGCACTTGAAAATAGTTGATTAGCAATCTGGTTCCGCAAAGTAGTCATATATTCAACGCCTTCTAAACCCCATTCTATGCTCTCACTTCCTCCACCTTGCACATTAGGATCACTACGTCAA